>SKCR01025614.1:0-37166 GCA_019454045.1 Zanthoxylum bungeanum
CTGTTATAATGTAACTAGTTTGACTAGAAAATTATCTCTATATCAGTGTATAATCGTTGCGGATGTACCTTTATATTTTAGAACACTAAAGTGTTTTATTATATAAAGATGATATTGAGATAAACACATTAGATGTGAACAACATAATTTATATTTAGAATATAAATAAATCTCACACGTATAACATGACAAACAAATAGCTCAAACTGATTGATCATGTTTGAAACTTGTGTGTGATGTGGCATTGTTGTGGGACACAAATTAAACAAGACTCGTATATCCACACTTTTGAAGAGTGGGTACTAGGACTGATTTGATTCCAATCAAATAAAGTCTACGAATCTAGTTTATTGGGCAAAGTGCCTAAAACACTATTTACTTGGTAAAAGTGCCAGTGCCACCGATCTGTTAGCCCTAGTTCATAGTGAAGCAAGTGGGCCCATGTCTAGCTAGGCTAGATGTGGATATGAATATTTCGTGACCTTTACGGATGTGGCATCGCATATGGTTATGTGTTTCTTTTGAAACACAAATCAGAAACTTTCACAGTTTCGACACGAAATAGACAAACAGATCGGCTAAAGTATTAAACCGTCACGGTAAGACCGTAATGGAAAATACTTAAGCAATAAGTTTTTCATATACTTGAAAGAGTATAGTATTCTTTCAATGAGGACTCCTCCCGGGACACGTCAGTTTGACGGTGTGTCCGAAATGAGAGACCGAATTTTGTTAGACATGATAAGGTTAATCATGAGTCGCTCTGAGCTACCATTTCCTTCAACGGATATGCTAAACAGTGCAGAACTTATTTAGAATAAGGTTCCATAATAATCTGTTTGACAGATATCATATTAGATATGAAAGGGAAAGAAACCGGGTTTCACATTCCTAATAATTTGGGAATGCTAGGCATATGTTTGGATGATACCAAACTAGAACCCAAATCAGATAAGTGCCAATTGTAGGTTATCCTAGGGATACCAAAGTATAATACTTATACAACTCACTAGAGAACAATTTAATTGTTGCTCGCCATGCGTTTTTCCTAAGAGGAATACCGATATGCAGTGGTAAGTGGGAGGATAGTAAAACTTGATGAAAATCAGAGTAATATTATTCCTGGCACCGAGTCCTAATAGAACACAAATAGTTCATCAAGGATAAAACTATTCCAATAATCTTCGAATACACAGAACCACGTATGTCAGAGAGAATCAGAAAACAACTTGGGGTATGGGTTTCTGATCTAACCTCATAAAGATGTAAATCTTATTGAGGAATATCAACTGACTACATATGAGGAAGTGATACAAGGTATCGACTCCCTATTATGGCAAAGTGCCATAAAGTCCGAAGTGGATTCCATGTATATCAACTATGTTTAGACACTAGTTGATGTACCGCAAGGCATTGTGCCTATTGGTACTAATAAGTCTTCAAGGAAGACATACATGAAGGCAACATACCAACGTACTAAGCTAGGCTTGTAGCGAAAAGGTAGAGTTATCAACATTGTGTTGATAACGACGAAACCTTTTACCTGTTGCCACGGTAAATCCGTTTGGATAATGCTTGCTGATGCTGCATGTTTCATTTATGAAATATGGCAGCTGAACGGGAAAACTACTTTCCTTAACGGAAACCTTTCGGAGGATGTTTACAACATCCTGACGGTTTTGTCGAACCATAACAAGCAAACTAGGTTTGCAGGTTATTCGATCCATAGATGGATTGATGCAAGCATTAGGTTCTTGGAATTATCGTTTTGATGTAATCATAATGGTGTATGATTTAATTCAAAACAAAAATAATTCTTGTGTATATAAGGAGGTTAGTGGGAGCGCACTGACAGTGAATGTCCTGAGTAATGATGATATATCATTTCTTGGAAATGATATTCCCATAATATAATCGGTGAAAGCTTGGCTTTCATGAAAATGACTATAAGTCGTGACAAAGGTACTATACAATAGTATAACGGAACAGTGAGCTGGAAATCTTCCAAGCAAGATACTGTTACCGAATAAACAACAAATGCGGGTTATTGCTGCAGCTGAGGCAGCAATAGAAGCCATTTGGGTCGATAACAAATCTAATTAGATTAGATAAAGTTCTATTAGCAGCTGAGCTAGGCGTCCGCACATGCTAAAGAATTAATGGTCTCATCAACGATCCAGATAAATACTTCGATATTCATCTGATTCGTTCGGATCATACATCGTGGCGATGTGATGATCGAATAAATCGCATCAGATGATAATCATGTAATCCGCTGACGAAAACTTTTTCTCAGCAGTTTGAGCCAACCGTATATGGTTCGGGTGTCAGACACTCGAGTGACTGGCTATAGGCCAAGTGGGAGATTGTTGGACAATTATGACCCATAGCGTCACTATTTGTACAGATCATGGTGTTGTTGTACAAATTAACTATGTGACAAAGGAGATTGCACTCTTATCATTTGTGATTAGATCACCAAGATATATAAATGATAGGAGGTCCCTGTGATTTTTTCCTGGACTGAGAATGATATGAGACAGTATCAGTCCACAAAGGATAAATCATTAAATATCCCTAGTCAGAGTATTATCGAGATTGGACATCGATAAATACGTAAAAGACTAGTATTACACTTGTGCGCGTTGTGAGGGCACGACGGCATAGTTCTCATATATTTGGGTATAGGATACTCACGCAAGTGTAATAGGAGGTTGTGTTTTACCGATGGTACGAGAAACAGCTTCGCTCTGGATAGACCCCTGCGGAATCCCATTGGTAGTATGACTATGTGTCTATGGGAGTCTGCAATCAGGGTAGGTGTATTTGGTCTTAACCTGAGACTTGCACCGCTAATACTTGCGACAATCAATATACTTTGGTTGCGGTCGTCCAGGACTTTAACAGGTTCTGTGTATGCCAATGCTGGGTATATTGAGAATCGTAGTGTATTGGGTGTGATGTTAAGACGGAAGTATCACTCCAGTCATATGGAGATGATGGTCACATAGGATACGGAACTCGTTCTCTTAAATGCTCGAGCTATCGGGATATTATGACTAGGTCATGTATATCCGATTATAGAGACTAGTTGCCAGACATCCGATATGTACTTCGTACGGGGCAGACACAATTCCAGCCCCAGGCCTAGCACGTGAACATCCGATACTGGATCGACATACACAATACTACGGTATACTACGCTTGATATAGATCACATATTCCTATAAGGATATTTCTGGAGAATTGGGTAGGCATGGCGCTTTGCTAGAAGCCAACCTTGTCTTGTAAATCGGTAAAAACGTAGTATGAGGTACTTACGTGTTCGGATAGTCCGACGACCGTATTTACTGCCAAGATATCCGGGGATCTCATGGGTCGCTTCCCGAAGATTCACCGATGACGTATGACTCGCACTTTATTAATCTGTGATTAATTTGATGAGAGAGAAAATTAATCTGGGATTAATTACGGAGATATTTTATCTGGGATAAAATATTAATAAAAGAGAGAGAACGATTAATTTGGAATTAATCGATAAAATAATATATTCGATATATTATGCGAAATTGGATTTCGACGCGGAATTAAAATTAGATTTTAATTCGGGCGAACGAATTAATTTAGAATTAATTCGTAAGCGACATGAATAGTGATTTCGCTAGGCGTAATCGTTTAATTGCGTCGCAACGGAAAATTCGTTAATTTGGAATTAGCGAACCCGAGCCCGGGATTGTTTGCGAGTGCATTCGCATTTCGAATTCGAGTGCGGCACGCAAGTCACATCAAGCGTCAAATCGCTAGTCACATCAAGCGTCAAATCACATGTCACTTTGAGTGATGTGACAATTTGATTGATTGATTTGAGTGATTGATGTGGTAGTTGAAAAGCATTAATTGCTTTTGCTTTTTGACTTTTGAAAAATGAAAAAGGGTTTTGATTTTTGATTTTTGGAAAATCAAATATATAAAACATTTTTTTTTTCTCTCTCTACACATCACTCACGTTTTTTCTCTTTTCCCTCATCTTCTCTCACGGCTTGGAGCCGATTCTTCTCCTTCATTTTTCTGGTTCTGCCGAATGCATAAGAGAAGAAAGAAGAGTTTTTGTGGTAAAACATAGTGCTAGCACACCATGAGTTATCCTAAGGTGATAGGGCAGTGAGTTTGTGAGCTTGGAAACCATTTTGGAAGCTTGGAGCTTGGAGCTTCAATGGAGGTCATCAATGGCCGATTCTTGGAGGAACAACAAGGACCAAAACCGAGCAGTCCACTGCCAAGGGAAGTCACTGCCGAGCTTCAAGGAGGGGTGAAAAGGTTTGTGTTCTTCGTAGCATCCAAACCGATCATTGTGAGTATGTTTCCGCCATTCTCCTTTGTTGTATTCATGCGTTTCTTGCTTGATTTGATGATCTTGGGACCTAATTAGAAACCAACACCTAGAATAATGGTTTTCTTACCCAAGTTTTTCATGGAGAATTTTAATGAAAGTCAAGCTTTCATCGATTTTAGTATGGGAATGTGATTGCTAAAAGGCAATACATCATCAACATATATGACAATGAATGTCAGTGCGCTCCCACTAACCTTCTTATATACACAAGAATCATATTCATTTTGAATGAAACCATATTGTAATATGATCTCATTAAAACGTTGGTTCCAAGAACGCAATGCTTGCTTCAATCCATAAATGGATCGATTTAACTTGCAAACCTTGTTTGCATGTTTTGGCACGATAAAACATCAGGTTGTTGCATATAAACATCATCCAAAAGGTTTCCGTTAAGGAAAGGGATTTTGACGTCCATCTGCCATATTTCATAATCGAAATATGCAGCATTAGCAAGCATTATCCGAATGGATTTAATCATGGCAATAGGTAAAAAGTTTCGTCGTAATCGACACCATTTTGATGACGATACCCTTTCTCTAAAAGCATAGCTTTGTACATTTCTATGTTGCCATCCATGTCTGTCTTCACCATGAAGACTCATTTGCTACCAATAGGCACAATGCCTTCTGGTACATCAACCAGTGTCCAAACTTGGTTGGTATACATGGAATCCATTTCAGATATCATGGCCTATTGCCATAAAGCGGAGTCGATACCTTGTATCGCTTCCTCATACATAGCCAGTTTGTATTCCTCAATAAGATTAATATCTACATGAGGTGAGATCAGAAACCCATACCTCTAAGGTTGTTTTCTGACCCTCTCTGACTTACGCGGTTCTTGTGTATTAGAAGATTATGGAACAGTCTCATCCCTGATGAACTGTTCATGTTCCGTGAGAGGATCAGTGCTAGGAACAGTATCACTCTGATTTTCATCGAGTTCTACTTTTTTCCCACTTACCACTGCATTTATGAATTCATTTTCGAGGAAAACTGCATGGAGAGCAACAAATATTTTGTTTTCTTATGGGTTGTGGAAATAATATCATTTGGTTTCCCTGGATAACCTACAAATAGGCACTTATTTGATTTGGGTTCTAGTTTAGTATCATCTAAACGTTTAACATGCCCAGCATCCCCAAATCTTCAGGAATGAGAAACCCGGTTTCTTTCATGTCCATATTTAATATTAAGTCTTTCCAATAGACTTTTACGGAACCTTATTCAAAATAAGTATTGCACTGTTCAATGTGTATCCCTGGAAGGAAATTGGTAGCTCAGTGCGACTCATCATTAACCTTACCATGTCCAACAAAGTTCGGTTTCTCCGTTCGGACACACCGTTCAATTGAGGTGTTTCGGGAGGAGTCCACTGTGAAAGAATACTATATTGTTTCGCGTAATCAAGAAACTAATTGCTTAAGTATTCTCCACCACGGTCCAACCGCAATGTTTTAATACCTTTGCCGGTCTGTTTTTCTACTTCTTGTCGAAACTCTTTGAATTTATCAAAAGTTTCCGACTTATGTTTACACATAACCATAACATGATGCAACATCCGTAAAGGTTACGAAGTATTCATATCCACCTCTAGCCTGGCTAGATGTGGGCTCACATATGTCATTATGAACGAGGGCTAACAGCTCGGTAACATGTACACATTTACCGTTAAAAGTCATTTTAGGTATTTTGCCTAATAAACAAGATTCGCAGACATCATATGAATTAAGATCAAATCCGTCCAAGTATCCATTCTTCCAAAGAGTGGATATACAAGTCTTGCTAATGTGTCACAGACAACAATGCCATGAATAAGTCTCATTAGAATTACTCAATTTGAGCCATTTGTTTGTCATGTTATATTTTTGAGATTTATTTATATTCAAAATATAAAGACTATTATTAACATCTTCTGTACATATCAAAATGTCATCTTTATATACAAAACACCAAGTGTTCCAAAATACAAAGGTATACCCGCATCGAGTTAAACTAGATACATAGATTGTTTTCATAGTCAAACTAGGTACAAAATAACAGTCACCTAACGTAATTACATGCCCCAAGGACAAGTTTAAAACATAGGTGCCAACAGCCAAAACAGCGACTCTCGTCCCGTTTCCAACTCGTAGGTCAATCTCATCTGAAGCCACTATCCTACTAATCTGCAGATCTTGTACATCAGTACATATGTAAGTACCACTTCCAATATCAAAAATTCAATTTTTAAAACCAGTAGTGTACATGTTTATAACAAACATACCTGAAGCCGGAGCCTTGCCCATCTTCACTTCCTTCAACTTCGCCTTGTACTCACAGCAGTCACACTTCCAGTGACCCATTTGCCACAATGTAGGCAGATATCTTGGGATATGTCATTAGTCTTCCCAAAAGACTGTGATGATTTAGCCTTGCCTTTTTTTTCTTTTTCTTCTTCACACCCCCAGAAGCCTTCGGCCATGCCTTGGCCTTCTGGGATGTCGAAGTAAGATGCGATTCGCGTTTCTTGCCCTTCAGAAGCTCTAGCTCTACTTCTTTCAGCATCGCCATTAACTCTCCAAAAGTTTTCTCTGGTTCATCATGTTATAGTTCATGACAATATTCGGGCAGAGACTGTAAGATCAAATCTATGGAAGTCTCGGCCTCGAAGGTAATGCCCAACTGACTTAGCTGTTCGATGTCAGTAATCATCTGTGACATGTAATGCTCGACAGACGTACCCTCTGACATACGCGAACGAAAGAGCTTCTTTTGCAATTCGCACTTCTGAGATCTAAGGTTAGAACTGTGAAGGTCCTTCAATTTCAACATCATACTATAAAGATCCAATCCTTTGTTCTGACGACGAAACTGATGAGTCATTGCGGCAAGCATGACGGATTGAGCACTAAAGTTATTATCACCATAAATCTTCTAAAGCTCATGCTTTACTATTTGCTCAACTCCGGCGCCCCCAGGACTATCCTGAGGTTTATCTCCCAATCTGGAAAATTGGAGCCGCTAAAGACATTATCGCCCATGATGATGTCCCTAACGCTAATCTTTCCAGCCATCTCGATTGCAATAGTCCAACTATCCAATCAACGATTTCGGGTACACTCAAAATGTAATGGTTACTATAGTCCAACTATATAACCAACTACAAATGGAGTAGTGTTTAGTACAGTCCATCTGTTCAAAGAAAGCAATAAACAATATTAGTCCAACTAATATATTTATAACAACGATAAATAAAATAAAAGAGCGTGTTTAGCAAGTATTAAACGAAATTGTAAATTTAATACTGGCCTCCCACTATTTTCGACGAGCCTCTAACCCTCTGATGGAGTACTCGGGAAACCCAGTTTCCTATTGGGTTATGATCCCGTTAAATAACACACAAAATTGACTTTGGCCAACAAGCTGTATGAAACTTAACTAGGTAGATCTCTAAGATCAATGGATCTCATCCAATTCCTAGATCGGTAGGTGGACCTCCAAGTCCAAGATATATATCCAATATACATTTCCTAACCTTTTCCTCTGAATCATCTAAGCCTTGGCTTTGGCTCAACAAGCTTAATGATTCCAGTTAAGCGTGACCCATTGACAGTGGGAAAGCTTCGTAATCCACGTCGATGAACAAGAAGTGACCTTGACTTTGGCCAACAAGTCACAACCTCCCAAGACATGCGATATATAACAAAGCTTTCGTGGTTCAAACACATCCGCGATGGACAATAATCTTGACTTTGGCCAACAAACCAATGCCAATCTTGGATCTTGAGAAAGAACCACTCAATGGAAGGAAAACGCTTAATATTAAAGTGAGGGTTTTTCGCGTAAATTGGCAACCAATTTATTATCTTTGATTAGGTCTCATCATACACCCTTAAACATGCATTCTAAAAGCATAATAAGGCACGATAAAATTAATAATGATATGCGGATGAATATATAATACAATTTGTTCCTAGAACAAATCTCTCTCTTTCACTCTCCCGCTAGCACTTTACATACTTCTACCCAATTACATAATACATTAAAGAAACCTCATTTACATTGAGGGGAATTGGTGAGAAGAGAAATACAAAGAGAATCGGAGGTGAAAGGCTGGACACGCAGGTCCAATTTAATAAATTCTAAATTTACAACAATTTCCAAAATTACCCACACCCTTCTAATATCCATCTGATATACATTATTCATACAAATACATCCAAGTATTCACACAAAGCATGCTGTCAATCAATCTAATCCAATTAATTGATCTTTTATTAGTGACCATCCAATGTTCATACAACGGTTTGATTTGCGCGAGTCCAACTCGTTTAAGAATAAATACTCAAAGTAAGTATTCTTGAATTATATCGAACTACAATTTTAAATTCAATTTAAATTGTATCCAATACTTATTCATGTTTAATTCCAAATTAAACTATTACACTTATTTTAGTGCCTTTCGGAATTGGATTCCAAATTCAATCCAATTGGGTCTCAATGCCCAATTAGCATCCAATGCCAATTCAATTAAAGTCAAATGGGCTTTCAATTAATTATTTAGGCATGAGCTTTGGCAATTATGGATCCAACCCAAGATGTCAATGCCCAATTAGGAATTACCATATGCCAAAAATTAATTTAGGCCCATTAGACCCAATTAAATTTTTAAAGGCCCAATGTCATATTTTGGACTTTATGGAAATGGTTTTAGGCCCAATTGGATCCAACCCAATTGTCCAAAACCACACTTGGCCCAACCAAGCCCATTAAGCCCAAATACAACAAATTAAATTAACATAATATTCCAAAAACACATTAATTCAATTTAAAGTGTAATTAACACAACTAATTAATTAATCCAATATTTCCAAAACATCAATTAATCTAATTAATCATGCTTAATTCTCAAATTCATGTCCAACACAAAATTGAGGCAAAATCAACTCATTCTAACATGCTCTAACATGCTACATCCCACGGCAATAACATGAAACAATATTCAGTTATGACTCATTTTTTCCTTTGTTGTTCTTCCTTGGTACTCCTCATCACTATCTGATTATGATGATATGCAATCATTTCCTTGGCTTCTCCATATGCTTTCAAAATTATTTACTTTTTTCTACATGTATGCACTTATGTCAGAACAAAATATGGATTGACAACAATAATTTTTCTTGAAAACAATAAAACTCGCAAACATTTCCTTGCAATAATTTTTCCTTGAAAACAAAAAACTCGCAAACATTTCCTTCTGTCATTAAAAGAATAAATGGCTTGACTCTTGAGAGGTCAGTATACTACCTTAGGCCCCATTTGATATTTGAGGGTGGAAATTTTCCTGACCATAACATTTTGTTTTTAAATCACTGATATCCAGTTTTATAGGTGATCGGTGGTATATTTTGCTATTTGATCCTTCCAATGGTGACCATACTAATAAAAGTGGGCTTGTCTACTATTCAACCTTATTTTTGCAATGTGCTATATTTGCATGTCTGCAACACTTGAGCTCTTTATTATAGGTACTTATCACATAAATCATCTTAGGTTCAGTCTTCACATCACCAGGTTTATCCATATAGCTTGTCTTAATCAGTATAGTTGACAATGATGTTGTCAAAGACGGTAACCGGGGAAAGACGTTTGGTAGTTCAATCCGCTCAAGCGCTGCCTAAGCGACGTCTTTGACCCGTCAAATGGGGGGTGGGTAGTCAAACATGCAGAATTTTTATATAATATATAAAGTCATACTTAAATTATCTAAGCGCCGCCTACAGCTCATAAGCGACTGTTTGAGAAACCCTACCAAGCACTCATCCAAGAACCAATAGGCGTCGCCTTTGACAGCATTGACAAATAGGAAAAAAAAATATCGTTTTTAGTACCATAGTTAGTACTATAAAGTTGTGAGAGCATGATGCGACTAATTATGTCAAAACTATTGGATTACCATCCAATATTTACTGTAGTATGTAAAATAGTGGTCTTTTTTGCTTAGCTACTCTTTAAGCAGTTTTGTCTCTCTTTAGGTAGAATGTGGTATACTTACTTATCTTTGTTGCTTCTTGAAATGTAGTGCATACCGTGTTGTGATTCACCGATCACTTTAGAGTGTATTTGAAGAAAAAACCGAATTGTATTTCTATTACTACAAGAATAGATTACACAAGTTTACAACTAGAAACTTAACAAAAAACCTCACACACTCTCAAGCTCTCTACTTGAAGCTTACACACACTTTGGGATAATTACAATGATCCTGGATGCTCATATTTATAGTGATCAAACCGCGTGAACAGTGTCACGCGGTTTGCCAACTTGCACACACACACACACAGGCTGTTACACACACACACAGCTTGTATGAGTGCTGGCAACTCCAGCTTTCTCTTCAACTTTCGGTGCTCACATGCATGAGCATGCTGAGCTGGTTTCAACAAATCTCACCCTCGGTGAAGATTTCCCAAAATCTGAGCCGACCATCAATCATCCAAACCGGATCCTCCAAAGGATCCACCCATGGCTACATTTGTATGACTGCCTACGTACCTGAGTTGGGATCAAGCCAATCATAGTTCTCTGTATCTGAAAACAATCATCATCTGACAGTTATCCCGGTTATGTCTCTGCACAACTCTAGCTTGTCCCGATCATCATTCCTTTGTGGACATGTCGGCTGTGTCTCTACACAACACACTTCACTGCATCTCTGTACAATATTCTCCTGCTATGTCTCTGTATAGTACAATCCACTGTGTCTCTGCACAGTAATCTTCTGTTATGTCTCTGCACAGTTTTGCTGCCATGTTTCTTCACCCATTTGTTCCTCAGTGTCTTATTGCCTTGTGGGAAACTCTCTGGCTCCCCCTTATCAGTAATCATAATATATTCGGATCCCGGATATCTGGTCGATGGAATCCTGCCTCGCTCAGATCTTCTTATCTGAGGTCCACTGGTTTCAGGAGGTCTGTCATCATCCATCTCTGTGAATGATCTTGTAGCTTCTAGTGGAGTAGGTTGCGGCTCCCCCTGCTCAACACTCTCTTCTGTAATCTCCGATGGAACATGCTTTGTCTCCCCCTGCTCAACATCCTCATTTGCCTCCTCTGGTTCTGCTTCTGGAATTTCCTCGTGCACCCTATCTGTGGCCAATTGTGCTGGTGCTGAGTATGGATTTTTGTCGGCACTGGAATTGGAAGACATTCTGGGCATTTCAATGTCTTCAATTGTTCGGTCTTCAAGAAACTCTACTTCATGGCTTCTGATGACCATCTTTTCCTTCGGATCCCATAGTCTGTATCCAAATTCTTCATCTCCATGGCCTAGGAATATACATGGAGTTGTCCTTGCATCGAGCTTCTGCCTGAGCTCATTGGATACATATATAACGGCTAAACAACCGAATACTCTACGGTGAGTGTAGGAGGGATTCTTACCAGACCACACTTTCTCCGAATCTCCAAGTTCAACGGTTCAGTTGGTGATCTGTTGATCAGGTAACAGGCAGCACGAACAGCTTCTCCCTAGAATGGCTTGGGCAGCCATACTGATCATTCCATGACTTTCTCCATAACTTTCTTCCATAATGGTGCAGTTCGTTCTCACAGCGACACCATTATGTTGTGGTGTGTGTAACAGTTCTCTCATGTCAAATCCCGTGTCTCCAGCAGTAGACTTCGAACTCTCTGGAACTGTACTTGCCTCCATCGTCTGTGCGAAGGCACTTCGGCTTCTTCCCTGTTTCATGCTCTACCATGGCATGGAACAGCTTGAATTGATCTAGGACCTGATCTTGTTGGTTTCTAATTAGGTCCCAAGATCCATCAAATAAGCATGAAAAACGCATGAATACACAAAAGAGTAAGGACGGAATACATACTAACATTGAACGGTTTGAGATGCGAAGAACAAAACCACTTGGCCTCCTCCATGAAGCTCGGTTTTGGTCTATTTGAACTGCAGTGGTGCTCGGTTTGGGCTGTGAAAGTCCTCCAAGATTCGGCCATGGGAGACACCATGGAAGCTCCAAGCTTCAAGCTCCAAAATTGATTCCAAGCTCAAGAGTTCAAGTTCACCCTGATCACCTTAGGAAACCTAATCGTGTGTGCTAGCACCTATCTTCATCCTTACTTCTCATTTTTTTCGGTCAAACCAGAACAAGAACAAGAAGAAATGGCTCCAAAACCGTGAAGGAGAAGAGGGAAAAGAGAGGGAGAAGAAATCGTGAGAGTGGAGAGAGGAATGAAAAAAGAAAAATGTATTTTGGTTTATATCTTTTCCAAAAAAAAAAAACCATTTACTACTTTTCAATTTTCCAAAAACCAAAAGTCAAAAGCAAAAAGCCAAAAAGCAAAAAACATTTAAGCTTTTCAACTACCACATCAATCACTCAAATCAATCAATCAAATTGTCACATCACTCAAAGTGACATGTGATTTGACGCTTGATGTGACTAGCGATTTGAAGCTTGATTTGACTTACATGCCGCACTCGAATTCGAAATGCGAATGCGTTCGCAAATAATCCCGGGCTCGGGTTCGCTAATTCCAAATTAACGAATTTTCCATCGCGACGTAATTAAACGATTACGCCTCGCGAAATCACTATTCACGTCGCTAACGAATTAATTCTAAATTAATTCGTTCGCCTGAATTAAATCTAATTTTAATTCCGCGTCGAAATCCAATTTCGCATAATATATTGAATATATTATTTTATCGATTAATTCCAAATTAATCGTTCTCTCTCTTTAATTAATATTTTATCCCAGATAAAATATCTCCATAATTAATCCCAGATTAATTTTCTCTCTCTTCTAATTAATCCCAGATTAATAAAGTGCGAGTCATACGTCATTAGTGAATCTTTGGGAAGCGACCCATGAGATCCCCGGATATGTTGGCAGTAAATACGGTCGTCGGACTATCCGAACACGTAAGTACCTAGTACTATATTTGTACCGATTTACAAGACAAGGTTGGCCTCTAGCAAAGCGCCATGCCTACCCAATTCTCCAGAAATATCCTTACAGGAATATGTGATCTATATCAAGCGTAGTATACCGTAGTATTGTGTATGTCGATCCAGGTATCGGATGTTCACGTGCTAGCTTGGGGCTGTGGAGTTGTGTATGCCCCGTACGAAGCACAATATCGGATGTCTGGCAACTAGTCTCTATAATCGGATATACATGACCTAGTCATATATCCCGATAGCTCGAGCATTTAACACAACCTCCTATTACACTTTCATGAGTATCCTATACCCAAATATATGAGAACTATGATGTTGTGCCCTCACAACGTGCACAAGTGTAATACTAGTCTTTTACGTATTTATCGATGTCCAATCTCGATAATACTCTGACTAGGGATATTTAATGATTTATCCTTCGTGGACTGATACTGTCTCATATCATTCTCTCTCCAGGAACAAATCATAGGGACCTCTCATCATTTATACATCTAGGTGATCTAATTACAAATGATAAGAGTACAATCTCCTTTGTCACATAGTTAATTTGTACAACAAACCGTGATCTATACAAATAGTGACGCTATGGGTCATAATTTTCCAACAATCTCCCACTTGGCCTATAGCCAGTCACTCGAGTCTCTGACACCCGAACTATGTACGGTTGGCTCAAACTGCTGATAAAAGGTTTTTGTCAGCGGATTTACATGATTATCATCTGATGCGATTTATTCGATCATCACATCGCCGCGATGTATGATCCGAACGAATCAGATGAATATCAAAATAAGTTTCTGGATCGTCGATGAGACCATTAATTCTTTAGCATGTGCTGACGCCTAGCTCAGCTGCTAACAGAACTATATCTAATCTAATTAGATTTATTATCGACCCAAATGGCTTCTATTGCTGCCTCAGTTGCAGCAATAACCCGCATTTGTTGTTTATTCGGCAACAGTATTGCTTGGAAGTTTCCAGCTCACTGTTCCTTTATACTATTGTATAGTACCTATGTTACGACTTATAATCGTTATCATGAAAGCCAAGCTTTCACCGATTAAATTGGGAATATCATTTCCAAGAAATGATATATCATCATTACTCAGGACATTTACTGTCAGTGCGCTCCCACTAACCTCCTTATATACACAAGAATTATTTTCGTTTTGAATTAAATCATAAACTATTATGATTACATCAAAACGACAATTCCCAGAACCTAATGCTTGCTTCAATCCAAACATGGATCGAATAACCTGCAAACCTAGTTTGCTTGTTATGGTTCGAGAAAACCGTCAGGATGTTGTAAACATCCTCCGAAAGGTTTCCGTTAAAGAAATCGGTTTTGGCATTCAGCTGCCACATTTCATAAATGAAACATGCAGCATCAGCAAGCATTATCCAAATGGATTTGCCATGGCAACATGTAAAAGGTTTCGTCGTAATCAACACAATGTTGATAACTCTACCTTTTCGCTACAAGCCTAGCTTAGTACGTTGGATGTTGCCATCCATGTATGGTCTTCCTTGAGTTTTACTATCCTCCCACTTACCACTGCATATCGGTATTCCTCTCAGGAAAACCGCATGGTGAGTAACAATCTAATTGTTCTCTCGTGAGTTGTATAAGTACAATACTTATGGTATCCCTATGATAACCTACATTTGGCACTTATCCAATTTGGGTTTTAGTTTGGTATCATCCAAACATATGTCTAGCATACCCAAATCTAACAGGAATGCGAAACCCGGTTTCTTTTCCCGTTCATATCTAATATATTATCTGTCAAACAGATATTTATGGAACCTTATTCAAAATAAGTTCTGCACTGTTTTGCGTATCCGTTGAAGGAAATGGTAGCTCAGAGCAACTCATGATTAACCTTATCATGTCCAATAAAATTCGGTCTCTCATTTCGGACACACCGTCAAACTGACGTGTTCCGGGAGGAGTCGTCATTGAAAGAATACTATACTCTTTCAGGTATACAAGAAACTTATTGCTTAAGTATTTTCCATTACGGTCTGACCGTGACGGTTCAATACTTTAGCCGATCTGTTTATCTATTTCGTGTCGAAACTCTAAAAGTTTCCGATTTGTGTTCTTCAAAAGAAACACATAACCATACGCGATGCCACATCCGTAAAGGTCACGAAATATTCATATCCACATCTTGCCTAGCTAGACATGGGCCCACTTGCTTCACTATGAACTAGGGCTAACAGATTGGTGGCACTGGGACTTTTACCAAGTAAATAGTATTTTAGGCACTTTGCCCAATAAACTAGATTCGTAGACTTTATTTGATTGGAATCAAATCAGTCCTAGTATCCACTTTTCGAAAGTGTGGATATACGAGTCTTGTTTAATTGTGTCCCTAACAACTATGCCACATTCAAGTTTCAACCTGATCAAATCAGTTTGAGCTATTAGTTTGTCATGTTATATATATTTGAGATATTATTTATATTCAAAATATAAATTCTGTTATTCACATCTAATGTGTTTATCTCAATATCATCTTTATATAATAAAACACTTTGGTGTTCTAGAATATAAAAGTACACCCACAGCAGGTTATACGCGATATAGAGATAATGTATCTAGTCAAACTAGTTACATTATAACAGTTTCCTAATTTAAGTACTAACCCGAAGGTAGTTCCTAAATTCAGGTATCTACGGTTAAAACAGCGACTTTCGTCCTGTTTCCAATCCGCAGATTAATCTCTAATGATGTCAGTATCCTGTTCAAAACAGATTCTGAACATCAATACATATATTTTATGTACCACACTAAGTATCTAAAATCTAATTTTAATACTAGCTGTGAACATAATTATGACAATCATTTTTGAATTCAGAGCCTTGCTCGTCTTCAATTCCTTCTTAGGATATGTCATTTTATCTTCCTAGAAGATTATAATGATTTTGCCTTTGCCCTTTTTCCATATTCCAGAAGCCTTTGGCCAAGCCTCGGGTTTCTAGAATATCGAAGTAAGGTGCGCCTTGCGCTACTTGCCTTATTGCAAACTTTGACTTTATCTCCTTGAGATTAGTCATTAATTCTCCAAGAATTATTTATTGCAATTTTTACTTCTAAAATCTAATTTTAGATTTATAAAGATCTAAAATAGATCCATGAAAATCCTTCAATTTCATTATCATACTTTAAGATCTAATCCTTAGTTCTGATTCAGAAATTAAGGAGTCTACTTGACAAGTATAATGGATTAAGCACTAAAGTTTTCATTACATGAATATTCCAAATATCATGTTCCACTTTATTTGCTCAACTCCTAGCTTAGGCATAATATATTATTTTATCAAATAAAACAACTTATTAGTTTCCAGGACCATCCTGAAACTATATTCCCAATTTGAAAATTAAAGTGTCGTTTAAATATATTTTCACCCAGGATTATGTTTTAAACACTAATCTTTCAATTTTCTCTTGATTATAATAGTCCAACTATATAATCAAATATAATTAAAATCAATTAACCTCAATTACATTGATTACTATAATCCAATTATAAAATCAACTGTAAATTGAAATTAATTAATTCAAATATATTGATTAATATAATCCAATTATATATATTCAACTATAATACAGTCCAACTGTTTATAAAAACAACAATTTTAAATATTAGTCCAACTAACATTTAATTTAACGACGAAATAATTTGTGATTGAGCGTGTATGGCTAGTAATTGAATGAGTATTGCAAATTCAATTCTTGCCTCCCACTATTTTTCGGCGAGCCTTTAACCCTCTGTCGAGTACTTGGGAAACCGTGTTTCCTAGTGGGCTAGGATCCCGTTAAATATCACACAATCTTGACTTTGGCCAACAAATTGTATGATAATTAACTAGGTAGATCTCTAAAATCGATTGGATCCAATCCAATTCCTAGATCCGGTAGTGGGACGTCCAAGTCCGAAACATATATCTTATATATGCCAATACATCCAATGTATTACCTAACCTTTTTCCTCTGAATCAATTAAGCATTGGCTTTGGCACAACAAACTTAGTGATCCCAGTCAAGCGCGACCCATTGACCATGGAAAGCTTCGTAATCAATGTCGAGGGACAAGAAGTGGTATTGACTTTGGTCAACAAACCACAACTTGGACAAGACACTGATATGGAATAAGCCTTCGTGATTCAAACACATCTTCGACAGACAAAAGCCTTGACTTTGGCCAACAAACCAATGCCGTCTCGGATCTTGAGTGAGAATCACTCAATGGAAGGAAATGCGCTTAATATTGAGCGATGGTTTTTCGCGTGCAAATTGGCAACCAATTTATTATCTTTGTTAAGGTCTCATCATCATACACCCTTAAACATGCATTCTAAACACATAATAAAGAGCATATGATAAAATAATAATGATATGCGGATGGATAATTTACATTGATCCTAGATCAAATCTCTATTTCTCTCTCCATCTAGCACATGTATTTACTTCTACCCGTTACACTACACTTCTAAAGAAACTTCATTTACATTGAGGGGAATGTGAGAAGAGAATACAAAGAGTATAGAGGTGATAAGGCTGGACACGCAGGTCCAATTAATAAATCAAATTTATTACAACAATTTCTAAAATTGCCCCACCCATCTAATATCCATCCGATATTCATTATTCATGCATCGCAACCATGTATTCATACAAGCATATTATCAATCAATCTAATCCAATTAATTAATCTGATAATTAGTGATCATCCAATGTTCAAACAACGATTTGATTTTTGCGCGTGTTAAACTCGTTTTGCGAATAAGTACTCAAAGTACGAATTCTTGAATTAAATTAAACTACATAATTAAATCCAATTTAATACGCATTTAATTCTAATTCACTATTTAATTCCAAATTAAATATTACACTTTTATTAACGAACCTTTACGATTTAAATTCCAAATTCAATCGTTGCGGGTCTCTTAGCCCGATTAACATCTAATTGTTTATTTAATTAAAGTCCAATGGGCTTTTAATTAATTTCTTTAAGGCGTGGACTTTTGGTCAACTCGGGTCAAACCAATAACCAAAATCCAATCCGGGTTTTTACCCCATAAGCCCAGAAATCAATCTTGGCTCATTAGGCCCAATTAAATAATTAAGGTCCATTAAGTCATAATTGGACTTTTTTGATTTTTTTTTGGGCCTAATTGGATCCAACCAAATTGGCCTAAACCCAAATTGGCCAAAAGCCCAATTACAACCTATTAAGGCCCAATTTCCAAAATAACCCCAAATTAATTAACTTATAAAATTCCAAATTCCATAATTAATTAACCTAAGTGTAATACACAATTAACCACCCAATTAATATTTCTAAAACATCAATTAGCATAATTAATCATGCATTTTAACAACAAATAGTGTCCAACACAATTCAATCAAAATCAAACCCAATTTACATGCTTAAAGTCTCGGCAATTATGGGTTTTTTCTATCCGATTCGGTTTTAATCCAATTGAATCCACAATCATCATTTCCCAAATCAATTCAACTCATCCAATGAATCAAAATCAAAAAACACAATGAATTTCATGTCTTACTAAATTCGGCCAAGCCAACTTTAAAAGGGAAAAATGTTCCAAATCAAAAATCAATCTAATTGAACTTCAAAACAACATTACCCTATTGTTTTAAGTCATCCAATGATCAAACAAACAAAAAATCACCAAGATATTAGGGTCTCAATTTTCGGCCATGCCCAAAAATTTGGGGAAAAATGGATCCAATCCAATTTCATGAAATTGAACATACACAACTTCAATTAATCAACATACAAGCATACTTAATCAATCAATTCAACAAAATCACGCTTCAATTGATTTTACCCAATTTCAAACCCTAACTTTTTCATGCTTGATCAAAGCTCATAGATACCATTGTTGGCTTCTAATTAGGTCCCAAGATCCATCAAATAAGCATGAAAAATGCATGAATACACAAAGGAGTAAGGCGGAATACATACTCACATTGAAAGATTTGAGATGCGAAGAACAAAACCACTTGGCCTCCTCCATGAAGCTCGGTTTTGGTCTCTTTGAACTGCAGTGGTGTTCGGTTTTGGGCTGTGAAAGTCCTCCAAGATTCGGCCATGGGAGACACCATGGAAGCTCCAAGCTTCAAGCTCCAAAATTGATTCCAAGCTCAAGAGTTCACTGCCCTATCGCCTTAGGAAGACTCATGTGTGTGCTAGCACCTTATCTCCATCCTTGCTTCTCATTTTTTTCGGTCAAACCAGAACAAGAACAAGAAGAAACGGCTCCAAAACCGTGAAGGAGAAGAGGGAAAAGAGAGGGAGAAGAAATCGTGAGAGTGGAGAGAGGAATGAAAAAAGAAAAATGTATTTTGGTTTATATCTTTTCCAAAAATAAAATAAACCATTTACTACTTTTCAATTTTCCAAAAACCAAAAGTCAAAAGCCAAAAAGCAAAAAGCATTTAAAGCTTTTCAACTACCACATCAATCACTCAAATCAATCAATCAAATTGTCACATCACTCAAACTGACATGTGATTTGACGCTTGATGTGACTAGCGATTTGACGCTTGATTTGACTTGCGTGCCACACTCGAATTCGAAATGCGAATGCGCTGGCAAATAATCCCGTGCTCGGGTTCGCTAATTCCAAATTAACGAATTTTTCATCGCGACATAATTAAACGATTACGCCTAGCGAAATCACTATTCACGTCGCTAACGAATTAATTCTAAATTAATTCGTTCGCCCGAATTAAAATCTAATTTTAATTCCGCGTCGAAATCCAATTTCGCATAAAATATCGAATATATTATTTTATCAATTAATTCCAAATTAATCGTTCTCTCTCTTTAATTAATATTTTATCCCAGATAAAATATCTCTTTGTAATTAATCTCAGATTAATTTTCTCTCTCTTCTAATTAATCCCAGATTAATAAAGTACGAGTCATACGTCATCGGTGAATCTTTGGGAAGCGACCCATGAGATCCCCGGATATGTTGGCAGTAAATACGGTCGTCGGACTATCCGAACACGTAAGTACCTATTACTACGTTTGTACCGATTTACAAGACAATGTTGGCCTCTAGTAAAGCGCCATGCCTACCTAATTCTCCAGAAATATCCTTACATGAATATGTGATCTATATCAAGCGTACTATACCGTAGTATTGTGTATGTCGATCCAGTATCGGATGTTCACGTGCTAGGCCTGGGGCTGGAGTTGTGTCTGCCCCGTACGAAGCACATATCGGATGTCTGACAACTAGTCTCTATAATCGGATATACATGACCTAGTCATAATATCCCGATAGCTCGAGCATTTAAGAGAACGAGTTTTGTATCCTATGTGACCATCATCTCCATATGACTGGAGTGATACTTCCGTCTTAACATCACACCCAACACACTACGATTCTCAATACACCCAGTATTGGCGTACACAGAACCTGTTAAAGCCCTGGACTACCTCAACCAAAGTATATTGATTGTCGCAAGTATTAGCGGTGCAAGTCTCCCATAGACACATAGTCATACTACCAATGGGATTCCATTGGGGTCTATCCAGAGCGAAGCTGTTTCTCGTACCATCGGTAAAACACAACCTCCTATTACACTTGCATGAGTATCTTATACCCAAATATATGAGAACTATGTTGTTGTGCCCTCACAACGTGCACAAGTGTAATATTAGTCTTTTACGTATTTATCGATGTCCAATCTCGATAATACTCTGACTATAGATATTTAATGATTTATCCTTCGTGGACTGATATTGTCTCATATCATTCTCTATCCAGGAACAAATCATAGGGACCTCTAATCATTATACATCTAGGTGATCTAATCACAAATGATAAGAGTGCAATCTCCTTTGTCACATAGTTAATTGTACAGCAACAACACCGTGATCTGTACAAATAGTGACGCTATGGGTCATAATTGTCCAACAGATCCTT
This sequence comes from Zanthoxylum bungeanum, assembly GCA_019454045.1. Lineage (NCBI taxonomy): Eukaryota > Viridiplantae > Streptophyta > Magnoliopsida > Sapindales > Rutaceae > Zanthoxylum > Zanthoxylum bungeanum. The sequence goes on from SKCR01025614.1 coordinate 21,331, forward strand.
CGTCTAGTGGAAATACACCCAGATTTTCCGTGAAGCATCATCGATGAAAGTCAGAAAATACTTGTTACCCCACCACCGCCCAATGAATCACCCTCCAAGGGACCACAAACATCAGAGTGCACCAGACTCTGCGTTGCTTACCAATTGAGTAGTGGTTGCAAGGACCTCGTGCAGCGTCCTTGGTAAGCTCCTTCTTGTTCAGGGTAGACAACCCTCTCCCACTCATGTGTCCGAGTCTCCGGTTCCACAGATTTTGAGAAGCCTCTTTTTCAGCTACATTGAGGCTGTCTGCACAAATTTTTTACATGAGTCTTGTATAGTGTGCCGCAAGCATGTCCTCGGGTGACAACCATGACACCTTTTGTCATTCTCCATGTGCCATTTCTGAAGTGGTTGTCATAGCCCTGTTTGTCAAGAGCTATCCCCGAGAGTACATCCATCCGAAGTTCTGGAACATGCAGGACATCCTTCAAGGTCAATGTACACCCGACATTTGTCCGCAACTGAATATCACTCATTCCTACTATCCTAGAGGAACTGATATTTCCCATCTTCACTGCTCCAAGGTCTCATGCTTTGTATGTTGTGAAGAAATTCATGTGAGGAGTGACGTGGTAGGATGCTGCAGTATCTACCACCCACTCAACATCTTGAGTTACGTTGTGAAGGCATGTCTCTTCCTGTATGGAGCATATTGCTACATCTGCTTGGACAACGGCCAGTGTCTCTCCTTCGTCATTCTTTGGCTGGTGATTGTCTTCTCTCTGCTCTCGTTGCAGTTTTCGGTAATTCTTCTTTAGGTGGCCTACAATGCCACAATGGTAGCACTTATAGGTAGGCTTCCTTCCATCTGAGGATCCACCCATGGTTTTGCTTCTGCCTCTCTCTCCGTCTCTTCCTTGATGTCTTCCTCGAGTCTCTGTGACGAAGGCTTCTGTCTGTTCTGAGCCAACATCTTTTCTCCTGGACTCCTCATTCGACAGGGCATCTTTTACCATAGGCATGGTAACTTTACCTCCTGGAGCAGAATTGCTGAGAGTAACAACCAATGTCTCCCAACTATCAGAAAGGGAACTGAGTAGTAAGAGGGCTTTTACTTCATCTCCCAGCTGCATGTCTACTGCAGAAAACTGGTTCACCAGGCTTTGGAACTCGTTGGTGTGTTCCGCAACGGAAGTTCCACTCCGTAGCTTCAGGTTCAACAAACGCCTCATTAACATGGCTTTATTCCGAGCTGTCTTGGCCTGGAACATGTCTTCCAGCTTTATCCATATCCCGTAAGCATCTAAATCCTGTGCTACGTGGTGGAAGACACTGTGACCGATCCACTGCCTAATTTTACCCAAAGTTCTGTTGTTGAGTTTATTCCAGTCATACTCCTTAACAGACTCTGGTTTCACTCCCTTCAACTCGATGACATCAAAAAAATCTTTGCAATGTAAGAAATATATCATCCGAGGTCTCCATAGGGAGTAATTAGTTGCAGCCAGTTTAATCATTGCACCAGAATGGGAATCTTCCATTTCCATTTTAAGTTTTTAAAGTTTAAAATGAAAATACACTAAAATTAGGGGCTTAATTCACAAATCTGAGGTCACTGTTGCGTCCGGAACGGTCGAAAATGGTGGAATAGACACTTCGTTGGTCAAAATCCGACACAGGGGCTGACTGTAAATTCCTAAAAATTCTGGGGCAAAACTGTAAATTTCAAAAATTCAGGGGGCTAAATGAAATTTACCAGGCTGCTGACTAGGGGCTGATGTGGCAGTGCTGACGTGGCAGTGTGGGACCGGTTGCCGACGTGGCGAACACGTGGCGCTGACGTGGCAGATGACGTGTCGCTGACGTGGCGGACACGTGGCGCTGACGTGGCGGACACGTCGCTGATGTGGTGGATGACGTGGCTTCTGACTATACGATGATGTGGCGCTGACTGTGCACTGACGTGGCGGCCACGTAATCGTCTTCAACCTCTGCGGCGCGTGGCGCGACTTGTGCGGGTGGCGCGTGAAGATCTTTCTGCCTGGCGCGTGCGGGCTCCCTGGACCTCCGTTTGATCGCCGGAAAATACCACCGTGCTCGTCTCGACGTGAACTAGCTGATGGTATGCTCAAAGTTGATTTTTGACAACTTTGCTAGAACCCGAATTTTTCCGAACCGAGCTCCGTTCTTCGGTTTTTCAACCCCAAAGAAGAACCAAAGCTCTAATACCACTTGTTGTGATTCATCGATCACTTTAGAGTGTATTTGAAGAAAAAACCGAATTGTATTTCTATTACTACAAGAATAGATTACACAAGTTTACAACTAGAAACTTAACAAAAAACCTCACACACTCTCAAGCTCTCTACTTGAAGTTTACACACACTTTGGGATAATTACAATGATCCTGGATGCTCATATTTATAGTGATCAAACCGCGTGAAAAATGTCACGCGGTTTGCCAACTTGCACACACACACACACAGGCTGTTACACACACACACAGCTTGCATGAGTGCTGGCAACTCCAGCTTCTCTCAACTTTCGGTGCTCACATGCATGAGCATACTGAGCTGGTTTCAACATACCGCTCATTGTACATTTTAATCTGGATTTATCGCTATTTTTTAACCGTCCATTGGATAAGTATGATTCTCTCATATTCTCGCTACTTCCCTTTCTCTGTGTTTGCTTGCGAGAATTCACTACCAGTATACACTTGCTATTTTGATGTCCATTGGAAATGTTGTCTGGTTTTGTTCAGACATTGCTCTACGCTGATTTCTTTTACTATTACTTCCAAAGGTCAGTGATTTATTCTTTCCATATTGTATTTAAACATTTCCATTGATATTTATCCCATCCTTGTTTTTTTCCAGCTGGAAGAACAATGCAAAGCTTAAATTACCAGCTTGAGGCATTTTTTTTTGGCTAAGGTTGCAAGTACCAAAGGTGCTTGGTTGGTTTTTTTTCGTATCCCATTTTTTTGGGTGCTCAGGCGAACGTGTTAAACACCCCGATCCTGTTAACATTTATCCCTTCAAACTCAAAAACGGTGGGTTTTAAAACCCAAATACCACACGTTATATTGTGGATTTATCATGCAAATTGTTCAACTACAATGTAGTTGCTAGTCTTTTTATGTTGTTTAGTGCTAGCATTTCAAACATAACATGTTACATTGTGGATTCTCTCAGTCAAGCTGAAATTTTGGAATTGATTATTTGTTCATAATTTTTGTTTCATGAACCATGCCTGGTCCATGCGATTACTCGAATCTTTTTCTTATGGTTCATTTTATGTTATTACATACTAGTTGTTGGACACTAGGAGTCACAAAAAAGAGGCATAATAAATCTATTACATTTGCACGCGGCTGAAATATTCAATGAGAATTCTTCAAGAATGACTTCATTATGCAATCAGAATTTGGATTTTCCATGACAACTGAAATATGCCATGAAAATTCTTCAAGAATGACTTCTTTATGCAATCAGAATTTGGATTTTCAATGACAATCATTCATAATCGTAATGCATGTATAGCAAGAATTTGGATGAGCTAATATTTGCCAATCTTTTTATAACTTTTTTCCGAACGATTAAGATTTGATTACATATAAAATTTTAATTTAATAATTATCAATCACAACTTGTAAAAAAACGTTAACACAAAACTCATATCAACGTCAAATTCAAATCTCAACAAAATCCTTAAAATTTATATAAATTTGGAACATAACCCTAAAATAGAGGTTGAACTTCCGAATTGGGAAGGATAGATTGTTTATTTCCACTGACATCCAAACTCACATCTTCCGCAGCCAAAGAATCTTCTCTTCTCGAGTTCTTCAACTCACGTTGCAGTAACTTGTAATGATTTTTGGCACATACGTGTGCCCAGACACTACTAAAATCCGAACGACACTTGACCAAATCATCTTGCTTCTGCTTGAGCCTCTTTAATATAAGAGGCAATGCAATTTTTGGAGATTTATGCAAAATCAATCACATCAAGGCCATGATCTCCATACAAACGCTCAATGCAACTCAAATCCATATCACTGAATACCCTTCACTTTCTTGATTCTGATCGTCAGTTTCAATCATCAACTCCTCTGCTCTCTTGGCAGCTGAATTTACCCTCTCCAGCAACATATCAAGCTCAAATCTATCATCTTCGCATTTGAACAACAACTCCTCTAGCTGCGTTCTTTGTCTTTGTTTGAATGAACGACTCTCAGATCCTGTGCTCACACAACAAACCAAATTATCATTCAAAACTTGGGCATCAACTTCTAATCTATGGCTAGCCAACGGGGTCTGAAAATCGTCTGGCAAAAGCCAATAACTAGGAGAAACTTGCTTGCATTTAGAAAGATCAATATCTTGAATTGATCTTATACTATGCCTCTCCTCTAATATATACCTTTCAAACTCCTCAAACAAATCCTCATTATGGTTACCAAAAAGATCAGCAACATCTTTTTTCAACTGATGCAACCAGAACCGCTCTTCACGAATTCGTATCAAAATTTCCAAGAACTTTTCATAGACACGTTCTTCGTTTTGAAAACGTATCTTCACTCTATTCACTAATTCAATGGCGGTTTCAAGTTTTTTTACACCATCGCCGCGATCACTGTTGATTTGATAACCATCAGGCAAGAAAGCATTGTACTTGCGAATCAAATCATGGTGTCCTTTAAACAACTTCATTACTTCCACACCAAGACTTTCAACATCTATTCTTCTTTTGGAGAAATTTTTCAAGAGCTTACGGAACCTGTTCAAAACGTAATGTTGGTTTTGAAACCTCTCTTTAACTTCCATAAGAAGAGCTTTCGATGCTTCTATTGCATCTGCAAGAACAAAAGCTCGAAACTGTGAGTGAATTCCCACATCACCATCATCTCTGCTTGTGCTAATCATCGTTTTACTTACAACTGTGTGCAAGTTCCAGTTGCCTCCCAAACTGTCCAAAGTTTGTGCAAGTTAATTAAGAAGTTTAAAATTTTCAAGTACAAAAGGGGTTTTGTTTTTCATTAATAATAATAATAATAATAGGATGGATTGCTATATCAAGTTTCCTGCTTCTAGTAGGACATCCATAAAAAAGGAAATTAAAATTTTAAAAAATAATAATAATTAATGATGGTACCCTGATTGATATAGAAGCTTATGCTTTAAGCTTAGTATGTCCTTTTTGTAGAGGGAATTAGGGTTTCAAGAAGACTGTGAATTATTTACGAGTAAATTTCCTTTTATATTTAGGTTAATTAATTAGGTAGTCGTGGATTTTAAAAGAGAATAATTTTATTTTAATGATTTTTTTAGAATAAGAAAAATATCAAGCAAGCTGATTTTTCAGTATTTTTGTTTCTCTAAAATATAACTTTATTTGGGATTTGGGACGTAAGGCCTTGTTATTAGTAGCTTCCTTTTTGTGTTCACAATTTTTACGGTCAAAGGATCTCACCACCTCGGGTTAATCTTCCAATCTATCCTCAAGTTCTATCTCGGGTCGTCTCTTCGCATTTCGGGTTCGGATCATGATCTCTTTTAAACATCATCTCGGATTCGGACTCCTCTATCTGACTTTTCATTCTCACAATAACCTTAATCTTTTACCTTTGTGAAGTGTAAAAATTCATTTTATCATTCTTTAGATTTTGACTTTCCTGTGGCCAAAAACCCCATCAATACTATCTATTAATTCATACTACACTTTTCTCATTATAATATATCATAAAAGAAAATCATTGGAAGAAAATCCACCTAACAACCAAACATAAAATAAAGCATAATATCTTGAGTAAGTTGATTATATCTTCTGAAGAGCTGCAGAGTCTTTTCAAGTTGTCTGGTTAAAATGTAGTCACTGTCATGAACTTGACTCGACATGAGACATGAGAGATGTCCCTAGTTAACTGAACCTGCTGAAGGTTCAATGCATATTTTACACGACACTGTGTCGTATGGACTTTAGGAAGTCCATGTCTTCAACTTGATTTGACATGAGTCTATGAGGGATGTCCCCGGTCGATTGAACCAGATGAAGGTCAAGACAATCTCCATACTACTGGTCAAGGACCAGGGGAGTCTTCAAATTTTTCTAGACCAGATTAAGGTCATATGTTGACTCTACATGAGCCATGGGGGATGTCCCCAATCCACTGAACCAGATGAAGGTTCACGTCTTCCATTTGACTCTACATAAGCCATGGGGAATGTTCCCCGTCGACTGAACCAGATGAAGGTCAGGACAATCTCCATACTACTGGTCAAGGACCAGGGGAGTCTTCAAATTTTTCTAGACCAGATGAAGGTCATATGTTGACTCTACATGAGCCATGGGGGATGTTCCCAGTCGACTGAACCAGATGAAGGTCAGGACAATCTCCATACTACTGGTCAAGGACCATAGGAGCATTCAAATTTTTCTAGACCAGATGAAGGTCATATGTTGACTCTACATGAGCCATGGGGGATGTTCCCAGTCGACTAAACCAAATGAAGGTCAGGAAAATCTCCATACTACTGGTCAAGGACCAGGGATCTTCAATGTCGTCTGGACTAGGAGTAGTCCAGGTCTTAAACTATGTCATATGGCATTGCTTGCAAATTTTAAAACCACAATCATGGTAAATAAAGAAAGGAGAACATTGGTACTTGTCGTCTGGAGGATTTTTCGGGTTACTTAGTCAATGGCTCTTTAATGTAAGAAGCATACTCTGTTTGACTGAAACAATGAGAGATCTTCTACTTGCTTGTTGTGTCAACTGGGCAGAAGGTTGGTAATGACGTCCCATACGAAGGACGTTTCATTGTCTTATGTTTCAAGTCGACAATACATGTTGATGAAGGTAAAATGGAGTCTACAGATAAGAAAGTTTTCATTCTACTGTACTTGAAGAAGGTACATCAGAGTCTACACTCCACATGACCAGATGAAGGTCCAAGAAAGTTTACACACTCCATTATACTTTCTGAAGGTACATGGGAGTCTATACTACATCATATTTAATGTTTACACACTCCATCATATTTAATGTTAATTTTTAGAATTTTTCATTCTTAATCTCCGTCTCTAATAAAAAGATCATGGGTCATGACACTCTTAGCATTTTTGCTATCATTAATTCAAGTCACCTTCTAGTTGAATGTCTAAATCTAGCTGACATCAATAGACCTTCATGAGAACCTGTCTGAAATAAGCCAACCAAACTCGCACGAGATTGAGATCGTTTCCAAGAAAATCAAGACAGTGTAAGTGCCCTAGACATGCCAAGGATCTCTAAATCATGATTTGTGTGTGAATAAACAAGTAAAATTTACGGAAAAAAACTTACATTGATTGGTTTGAAAATGAGTTCCAAACTCTCGGTTGAGTTTCCCTATCACCTTGTTTAACTCTTTAAATTGCTAGCTTTGATCAAGTTTTTTTAAAAAAAAATTTCTCTCCAAGAGAAATGAAGAATCGGCAATGAGAGTGGTGAGGGAGAGAGTGAATAGTTTCTTTTTTAAAGTGTGTGTGTTGTGTAAAAAAGTTGTATTAAATACAAGCCAACTACACCCATCACTAATAGTGACATGTGATGTAAGTGAAGTGGGTCCCACCACTTTCAAATTCCAAATTTGAGTTGGCTTACACAACACACTTTGGGCCTCAGGTTCATTTAATCCGACTAAACGAATTTTCCGTCCCGACGTAATTAAATCCAATTTAATTAAATAATAATGCATAGCAAAATTATTATGAAAGTTTCTAACGAATTAATTTGTTTGCTTGAATTAAAATCCAATTTTAATTCCATATTGAAATCCGATTGCCCAAATAAATAAATTAAATAGAAAAATCCAATTTAACTATTAAATTTATTTTACCGATTAATTCCAAATTAATGGCGTTATCTCTTCTACACGAATTAATCCAAGATTAATTCTTACCGTAATTAATCCCAGATTAATTTTCTCTCTATCATAATTAATCCCAGATTAATTCTGTTCGAGTCAAATGTCATCGGTGAATCTTTAGGAAGCGACCCAAGAGATCCCTGGATATGTTGGCAGTAAATACGGTCATCGGACTATCCGAACACGTGCGTACATGATACCACGTTCTCACCGATTTACAAGACATGATTGGCTTCTAGCAAAGCACCGTGCCTACCCAATTCTCCTAAAATATTCAACGAGGAATATATAATCTGTATCAGGCATAGTATATAATGTATTGCGCATTGTGATCCAGTATCGGATGTGACATGCTAGGCCTAGGGCTGGAATTGTGTCTGCCTCGTACGAAGCATATATCGAATCACCAACAACTAGTCTCTGTAATCGAATAATCATGACCTAGTGATACTATCCTGATAGCTGCAACATTTAAGAGTACTAGTTCTGTATCCTGCGTGATCATCATCTCCATATGACTGAAGTGATACTTCCATCTTGACATCACACCCAACACACTACGATTCTCAGTATACCCAGAAGAGGCATACACAGAACCTGTTAAAGCTCCGGACGACTAAAACCAAAGCATACTGATTGTCGCAAGTATTAGCGATGCAAGTCTCAGGTTAAGACCACATACACCTACCCTGATTCAGATTCCCATAGACACATAGTCATAATACCAATGAGACTCCGAGGGGTCTATCCATAGTGAAGCTGTTCCCGATCCAACGGCTAACAGAACCTCCTATCACACTTGCATAAGTATCCAATACTTAAATATATGAGAACTATGTCGTTAAGCTTCCATAACGCGCCAAGTGTAATACTAGTCTATTCCGTATTATCGATGTCCAGTCTCGATAATACTACGACTATGGATATTTAATGATTAAACCTTTCGTGGATTAATACTGTCTCATAACTTATTAATACGGTACTAATCATATGGACTTTTATCATTTATATATCCAAGTAATCCAATTACAAAATGATAAAAGAGCAATTTCCTTTGCCACATAGTTAATTTGTGCAAAAATACCATGTCTTTTACAAATAGTGATGCTATGGGTCATAATTGTCCAACAATTTCCCACTTGGCCTATAGCCAATATCTCAAGTGTCCAACACCTGAACTATGTACGGGTCGCTCATATTTATGTTGAGATATCGCTTTCGTCAGCGGATATGCAAGGTTATCATCTGAAATGATCTTTTCGATCTTCACATCGCCACGACGTGTGATCTCACGAATCAGATGAAACCGTCGAAGTACATACTTGGATCATTGATGAGACCGTGGTTCCTTAGCCTGTGCTGTAGCCCAGCTCAGCTGCTAACAGAACTACTCATAATCCAATTAGGAATTTTATAGATCCAAAATACTTATTTTGCTGCCTCAGACGCAGCAATGTATTCCGCTTTTATTGTTGAATCGGCAACAGTATCTTGCTTGGAAGATTTCCAGCTCACTGTTTCGTTGTTCAAATAAAATATGTACCCTTATTGCGACTTATAGTCGTCTTTATCGGTTTGGAAACTTGCATCGGTAAACCCAGTCATATCAAGTTCTCCATCTCCATATACTAAGAAAGCATCCTTAGTTTGTCTAAGATACTTAAGGATGTTCTTAACATCAATCTAGTGACCATCACCTGGATCTGCCTGATAGTGACTGCAAATGCTCAAAGCATATAAGACACCAGGTCGCGTCCATGTTTGTGAATGTACGAGTTCTCGAAGAGTGCCAATAACTTTTAGATCTATCCAAGTAGATCCTTATTCTTAGAAAGAATATTATACTCTTTCAAGTATATTAGAAACTTATTGCTTAAGTATTTTCCATTACGGTCTTACCGTGACGATTTTATACTTTAGCCGATCTGTTTGTCTATTTCGTGTCGAAACTTTAAAAGTTTCCGATTTGTGTTCTTCAAAAGAAACACATAACCATAACGCAATGCCACATCCGTAAAGGTCACGAAACATTCATATCCACATCTAGCCTAGCTAGACATGGGCCCACTTGCTTCACTATGAACTAGGGCTAACAGATCGATGGCATTTACACTTTTACCAAGTAAAGGTGTTATAGGCACTTTGCCCAATAAACTAGATTCGTAGACTGTATTTGAATGGAATCAAATTTGTCCTAGTATCCACTCTTCAAAAGTGTGGACATACGATTCTTGTTTGATTGTGTCCCAGACAACAATGCCACAATTAGTCTCTTCTGATCAAATCAGTTTGAGCTATTTGTTTGTCATGTTATATATTTTAGATTTATTTATATTCAAAATATAAATATTGTTATTCACATCTAATGTGTTTATCTCAATATCATCTTTATATAATAAAACACTTTAGTATTCTAGAATATAAAGGTTCACCCGCAGCGGGTTCAACACTGATATAGAGATAATGTTTCTAGTCAAACTAGTTACATTATAACAGCTTCCTAATCCTGCTCATAGCAGATTCTGAACATCAATATATATATATATATATATATATATATATATATATAATATATATATATATCACACTAAGTATCTAAAATCCAATTTTAATACTAGAAGTGAATATATTTATGACAAATATATTTGAAGTCAGAGCCTTGCTCGTCTTCAATTCCTTCATGTCTGCTTTGTTCAAACGACAGTCACGCTTCCGCGATCCCGTTTGCCACATTTAGGCAGACATTTTGGGATATGTCATTTATCTTCCCAGAAGATTATAATGATTTTGCCTTTACCCTTTCCTACATTCCAGAAGCCTTTGGCCTAGCCTCGGCTAACTAGAATATCGAAATAAAGTACGTCTTGCGCTACTTGCCTATTGCAAAGTTTGACTTTGTCTCCTTGAGAATAGTCATCAACTCTCCAAGATTTATTAATTGCAATTTAGTACTTCTAAAATCTAAGCATAGATTTATGAAGATCCTTCAATTTCATTATCATAGTTTAAGGATCTAATCCTTAGTTCTGATTCAGAAATTAAGGAGTCTACTATGACAAGCTAAATGGATTAAGCACTTAAGTTATCATCACATAAATCTTCCAAAGATTATGCTCTATTTTTTGCTTAACTCCGGCTTAGGCCTAATATGTTATTTTATCAAAAAAAGTAACTTATTATTTTCCAGGGCCATCCTGAAATTTATTCCCAATTTGAAAATTAAACCATTTAAATACATTTTCCCTAGGATTATGTTTTAAATGTCAATCTTTCAATTATATCTTGATTTTAATAGTCCAACTATTTAATCAACGATTTAGGTATTATTTATTATAATGATTACAATAGTCCAACTATTTAATCAACTATAAATTTAATAGATTAAAATCAATTATATTGATTACTATAATCCAATTATAAAATCAATTATAAATGAATAGTTTGATTACAGTCCAACTGTTAATTAAAACAACGTTTAAATATTAGTCCAACTAACATTTAATTTATTTGACGAATAATATTTATGATTGAGCGCGTATGGCAAGTAATTAAACGAGTATTGCAAATTCAATTCTTGCCTCCCACTATTTTTCGGCGAGCCTCTAACCCTCTGTCGAGTACTCGGGAAACCGTGTTTCCTAGCGGGCTAGAATCCCGTTAAATATCACACAATCTTGACTTTGGCCAACAAATTGTATGATAATTAACTAGGTAGATCTCTAAGATCAATTGGATCCAATCCAATTCCTAGATCCAGTAGGGGGACATCCAAGTCCGAAACATATATCTTATAAATGCCAATACATCCAATGTATTACCTAACCTTTTTTGTCTGAATCAACTAAGCCTTGGCTTTGGCACAACAAACTTAGTGATCCCAATTAAGCGCGACCCATTGACCATGGAAAGCTTCGTAATCAATGTCGATGGACAAGAAGTGGTCTTGACTTTGGCCAACAAACCACAACTTGGACAAGACACCAATATGGAACAAAGCTCTCGTGATTCAAACACATCCTCGACGGACAAAGGCCTTGACTTTGGCCAACAAGCCAATGCCAGTCTCGGATCTTGAGTGAGAATCACTCAATGGAAGGAAAGACGTTTAATATTTTGCGAGGGTTTTTCGAGTGCAAATTGGCAACCAATTTATTATCTTTGTTAAGGTCTCATCATCATACACCCTTAAACATGCATTCTAAACACATAATAAAGCGCGTATAAATAAATAATAATGATATGCGGATGGATACTTAACACATTGATCCTAGATCAAATCTCTCCATTTCTCTCTCCCGCTAGCACAAGTATTACTTCTACCCGTTACACTACACTTCTAAAGAAACCTCATTTACATTGAGGGGAATATGTGAGAAGAGAATACAAAGAATAATGAGGTAATAAGGCTGGACACGCAGGTCCAATTAATAAATCAAATTTATTACAACAATTTCTAAAATTGCCCCACCCATCTAATATCCATCCGATATACATTATTCATGCATCGCAACCATGTATTCACACAAGCATGTTATTAATCAATCTAATCAAATTAATTAATCTGATAATTAGTGATCATCCAATATTCAAACAACGATTTGATTTTGTACTCGAGTCAAACTCGTTTTGCGAATAAGTACTCAAAGTTCGAATTCTCGAATTAAATTAAACTACAAAATTAAATCCAATTCAATTTGTATTTAATACTAATTCACTATTTAATTCCAAATTAAATACTACACTTTATTAACGAACCTTTACGACTTAAATTCCAAATTTAATCGCAACGGGTCTCAAAGCCCGATTAACGTCCAACGTCAATTTAATTAAAGTCCAATGGGCTTTTAATTAATTTCTTGAGGCGTGGACTTTTGGTCAACTCGGGTCAAACCGAATAACCAAAATCCAATCCGGGAATTACCCCATAAGCCTAGAAATCAATTTTGGCCCATTAGGCCCAATTAAACTTTAAAGGTCCATTAGTCGCATTTGGGCTTTATGGATGCAGTTTTGAGCCCAATTGGATCCAATCCATTTTGCCTAAACCTAACTTGGTACAACAAAGCCCAATAAGCCTAATTACAACACAACAAGCCCAAATCCAATTTAAGGCCCAAATAATTAAATTCCAAAAATCCAATTTTCTCAATTTAATTACACTAAAATGTATAACACAATTAATCACCCAAATCAATATTTCCAAAACATTAATTTATACAATTAATCATGCTCAATTACAACAAAACTTGTCCAACACATTTTATCAAAAAATCAAACCTAATCATGCTCAATGACTCTCGGCCAAGGGGAAATTTATATCCAATTTCAAATCCAATCCAATTGAATCAAATTAAACATTAAATCAACATTCCCAATTGATTTCTAACTCATCCAATGAATCAAAAAATCAAAATTCACCAAGACAACATTTAGGGCACCATTCGGCCATGCCAAAAATTTGGGGAAAAAATGTTCCAAACACAATTTCATCAAATTGATCAAATCAATCCTCAATTAAACATGTATTAAGCATACTAATTCATCCAATTTCATTAAAACATGCTCAAATACAATTTACCCAATTTTAAGCCCTAAATCAATTTCATGCTTTTCCTTGCTCATGATACCATTGTTGGAGTTTGCTAAGGTCCCAAGGATCAATAAACAAGCATGAAACATAAGTGAATACAAAGAGGGAGTTGCGGAATACTCACATCGATCGGTTGAGCGACGCTAGAGGCAACAAAAATGAATTCTGCTCACTGTTTTGTGCGGCAGTGGGCTGCTGTTTGTTCCTCATTTTCGGCCATCAAGCTTCAAGAATCCAAGCTCCAAGCTTCGTCAAACGATTCCCGGCTCATGGGTGGACTTCCCTATCACCTTCGCATGTCTCTCGGAGTGCTAGCTCTCTTGATTTTTGCCACAAAAATCCACACTTTTGCTTCCCTCATTCAAGGTTTTTTCAGAAAAAACCAGTGAAGAATTTGGCCCTCCATGGGCGTGAGGAGAGAAGTGGAGAAGAGAGAAGAGAGAGTCGAAAAAGTGTAAAGGTTAATTGATTTCTAAAATCAATTCAACATATACCAAAACATATAAAAATAATATATGTCACTCAAGCTTTCAAAAGCTTTTCAACAACTCCCATCAAGTCACATCTATCAATCAAGTTGTCAAGTCACATCACTCAAAGTGACAAGTGATTTGACGCTTGATGCGACTAACGATTTAACGCTTGATTTGACTTGTGTGCCGCACTCGAATTCGAAATGCGAATGCGCTCGCAAAAAATCTCGGGCTCGGGTTCGCTAATTCCAAATTAACGAATTTTCCGTTGCGACGTAATTAAATGATTACGCCTAGCGAAGTCACTATTCATGTCGCTAACGAATTAATTCTAAATTAACTCGTTCGCCCGAATTAAAATCTAATTTTAATTCCACGTCGAAATCCAATTTCGTTTAATATATCGAATATATTAATTTACCGATTAATTCCAAATTAATCGTTATCTCTCTTTAAATGATATTTTATCCCAGATAAAATATCTCTGCAATTAATCCCATATTAATTTTCTCTCTCATCTAATTAATCCCAGATTAATTAAAAGTGCGAGTCATACGTCATCGGTGAATCTTCGGGAAGCGACCCATGAGATCCCCGGATATGTTGGCAGTAAATTCGGTCGTCGGACTATCCGAACACGTAAGTACCTAGTACCACATTTGTGCAGATTTACAAGACAAGGTTTGCTTCTAGCAAAGCGCCATGCCTACCCAATTCTCCAGAAATATCCTTACAGGAATAAAGGATCTATATCAGGCGTATTATACGTAGTATTGCGTATTTCGATCCAGTATCGGATGATCACATGCAAGGCCTGGGGCTGGTACAGTGTCTGCCCCGTACAAAGCATATATCGGATTACGAGCAACTAGTCTCTTTAATATCGGATAATCATGGCCAAGTCATATTATCCCGATGATTGCAACCTTTTTAGAGAACCAGTTATGTATCCCTACGCGATCATCAACTCTATATGACTGGAGTGACACTTCCGTCTTGACATCACACCCAACACACTACGATTCTCAATATACCCAGCATAGGCGTACACAGAACCTGTTAAAGCCCTGGACGACCGCAACCAAAGTATATTGATTGTCGCAAGTATTAGCGGTGCAAGTCTCAGGTTAAGACCAAATACACCTACCCTGATTTCGGACTTCCATAGACACATAGTCATACTACCAATGGAATTCCGAGGGGGTCTATCCAGAGCGAAGCTGTTTCCCGTACCATCGGTAAAACACAACCTCCTATTACACTTGCATGAGTATCCTATACCCAAATATATGAGAACTATGCCGTTGTGCCCTCACAACGCGCACAAGTGTAATACTAGTCTTTTACGTATTCATCGATGTCCAATCTCGATAATACTCTGACTAGGGATATTTCATGATTTATCCTTCGTGGATTGATACTGTCTCATATCATTCTCAATCCAGGAACAAATCATAGGGACCTCCTATCATTTATACATCTAGGTGATCTAATCACAAATGATAAGAGTGCAATCTCCTTTGTCACATAGTTAATTTGTACAACAACACCATGATCTGTACAAATAGTGACGCTATGGGTCATAATTGTCCAACACTAAGGTTGTTTTCTGACCCTCTCCGACTTACGCGGTTCTTGTGTATTAGAAGATTATGGAACAGTCTCATCCCTGATGAACTGTTCATGTTCCGTGAGAGGATCGGTGCTAGGAACAGTATCACTCTGATTTTCATCGAGTTCTACTTTCTTCCCACTTACCACTGTATTTATGAATTCATTTTCGAGGAAAACTGCATGGAGAGCAACAAATATTTTGTTCTCTTGTGGGTTGTGGAAATAATATCATTTGGTTTCCCTAGGATAACCTACAAATAG
>SKCR01025615.1:0-58910 GCA_019454045.1 Zanthoxylum bungeanum
TCAACACAAACTTAGTGTATGTTTGATGCACAAGAGGATTTAAGTCTGAAGTTAGTAATCTAAATAGTCCATAGAGAGCAAACAAATAGGGTATTTTGTTTGTGGTTTATCTATAGCTGCGATCCATCCTATATTTGTATGACGACCTTGATCCGGGATCGTTCATGTAGTGGCATGGGAATGGAGGCACCTTGTATGATGAGATCATATAGGACTGGACTTAAATAAATACGAATTTCTTTTAATATCCGTTAACCGAAGAAATTTATTTTATCTAAAAGATGGTCATATATGGATTCGATCTTAATCCTGAGTGTACTACGAACTTCTGCATGACATGCTATGTCAAAAGACTTACTATGGTGAGGTTGGTGTTGCATTCCTGGCCAATAACTATGTATTTTGGGGATATGGTTTGGTGTGTAGCTGGAAACGTTTTACATAGATATGAAATTCACTCATTCATACGAGAAGTAGAAGAGTATCTCTTTTAAGAGTTGATTCATGAGTTGAACAATTTGAGTGCTCAACTTTTCTATTACGAATAGAAATTTTTATATCCATAATTGTTATGAATTAATTGTTCATTATAGAATCAATGGTGCTTAAGAGATAAAATATTTAGAGGGGTTTAACAGGTTTTTGACCCGGCTCTATTTTATGAGATATTCGTGAATGACTATATCCATATATAGTGGATATATCGATGGACACCGAAGTTGTTCGATTTATTTTATCTATCTCCGGTAACAGAAGTTCAACTTCGAGTTCTTAGTGGAATAACGCATAATTAATAATTCGTAATATTTGATTAAAGAGTTTAATTAATATTTTGAAATTATTGGAGCTCAGAACTGTAGGTCCATTTGGTCCCCATGCTAGCTCGATTAACTGTAGCAAACCTAATATAATTAGATTGTCTAAAAATATGCTCACATTATATTTATATATTATTAATGAGAATAATAATATTTAGTCACAAATGAAAACTATGTTAAATTAGTTTAACTTAATATTTAATAATAATATTTATTGATTATGAGATAATCATGTTGGATAATTATGACCCATAACATCACTATTTTGTAAAGAACATGGTGTTCTTGTACAAAATTAACTATGTGACAAAAGAAATTGCTCTTTTATCATTTGTAATTGGATTACCTGGATATATAAATGATAAAAGTCCATATGATTGGTACCATATTAATAAGATATGAGACAGTATTAATCCACGTAAGGTTTAATCATTAAATATCTCTAGTCGTAGTATTATCGAGACTGGACATCGATAATGCAGAATAGGCTAGTATTACACTTGTGCGTGTTATGGAAGCTGAACGGCATAGTTCTCATATATTTGGGTATTGGATACTCATGCAAGTGTGATAGGAGGTTCTGTTTGCCGATGGTACGGGAACAGCTTCGCTCTAGATAGACCCCTCGGAATCTCATTGGTAGTATGACTATGTGTCTATGGGAATCTGAATCAGGGTATGTGTATATGGTCTTAACCTGAGACTTGTATCGCTAATACTTACGACAATCAGTATACTTTGGTTTTGGTCGTCCGGAGCTTTAACAGGTTCTGTGTACGCCTCTTCTGGGTTTACTGAGAATCGTAGTGTATTGGGTGTGATGTCAAGATAGAAGTATCACTTCAGTCATATGGAGATTATGATCATGCAGGGATACATAATTGGTACTCTATAGTGCTATAGCCATCGGGAAAGTATGACTAGGTGATGACTTTTCCATGATAAAAAGACTAGTTTCTAGTGATCCGATATATGCTTCGTACGGGGCATAAGTAATTCCAGCCCCAGACCTAGCATGTGACATCCGATACTGGATCGTAATACGCAATACTATCTATACTACGCCTGACAAAGATCATGTATTCCTTAAAAGAATATTTCTGGAGAATTGTGTAGGCACGGTGCTTTATTAGAAGCCAACCATGTCTTTTAAATTGGTAGGAACGTGGTACCGGGTACGCACGTGTTTGGATAGTCCGATGACCCCATTTACTACCAACATATCCAGGGATCTCTTGGGTCGCCTCCCAAAGATTCACCGATGACATTTGACTCGAACAGAATTAATCTAGGATTAATTATGAGAGAGAGAAAATTAATCTATGATTAATTATGGCAAGAATTAATCTGGGATTAATTCGACTAGAAGAGAGAGAAAGCGATTAATTTGGAATTAATCGGCAAAGTAAATTTAATAGTTAAATTGGATTTTACTATTTAATTTATTTAATTGGGTTAAAATAATATATTAGATATATTAATTGAAATTAGATTTCAAAGCGGAATTAAAATTGGATTTTAATTCGGGCAAACGAATTAATTTAGAATTAATTCGTAATCGACTTTCATAATAATTTTGCTAGGCATTATTATTTAATTAAATTGGATTTAATTGCATCGCAATGGAAAGTTCGTTTAATCGGATTAAACGAACCCGGGCCCGAGCGAAGTTGCGTGTTGAATTAACCGACTTAAATTTGGAATTTAAAAGTGGTGGGACCCACTTCACTTACATCATTTGTTGGACTAATGATGGAATTTGTTGTTGGCAAATAAAGGCTTGAGTGAAAGGCTTGGATTGTTTGTAAAATACTCAAACCAAAAACAACACTCAACCTTATTATATAAACTTGTCAAACTTTGGAAGTTCTTATGAGTTACTATTCACAGCAACTAAACTCTCTCTTCCTCTCTTCCTTGTCTCTTTGCCGTGAACCATGTTCTTCCTAGGGAAAAAATTTGCTTCATAAAATTGATCAAAGCTAGCACTTTAGAGTTGAATCAAGGTGATAAGGAGACTCACCCAAGTGTTGGAAACACTAAAAGAGAGCTTGGAGCTTCCATCTTCAAAGAAAAAGTTTTCAAATTCATCTGAACCAATGTAAGTATTCCGCAACTTCCTTTGGTAAAATTCACACACGAATCACTCTTAGAGATCCTTGGCATGTTCTAGTAATACTAACATTGGTATCAGAGCGAGATCTAAGCTTGATTTTGATTCTAGGGTTTGTAAACTTTAATTTGGGATTTTATGCTTGGAGCTTGATTTTGCCTAAATTAATGAGTTGGTTGAGTTTATATGATCTTGAATTGGATTTGTATATCATTGGATTAGTGATAAATTAATTAGATAAAAAAATCCCCAAAATCCATGCTTGGCCGAGAATTACCCTAGGAAGCTCATGGTTAATTTTTGAAATTTAACAATTGGATGTGTTGTTGGCAAGATATGTATGATATATGTTGATTTAATTGGATTGAAATCAAATTGCATGACAAATTCATTGCCAATTCCGTGAGCCTAGCATGTTGGAATGGATTGATTGTGCTTTAATTTGTGTTTGACATAAATTGAAATGTTAAGTATGATTAATTAAATTAATTGGTATTTTGGAAATATTATATTAATTGATTAATTATACTAATTGCACTTTAATTAGATTAATATGTAATTTGAAATGATATATTAATTTAATTTGTTGTAATTGGGCTTAATGGGCTTGGTTGGGCCAAGTTTGGTTTAAGACAATTGGGTTAGATCCAATTGGGCCCAAAACCATTTTCATAAAGTCCAAATATGACAATTGGGCCTTTAATAAATTAATTGGGCCTTTAATAATTTAATTGGGCCTAATGGGCCTAAATTGATTTTTGGCATATGATGATTCCTAAATGGGCTAAGGCTTTTGGGTTTGATCCATAATGGCCAAAGTCCATGCCTAAAGAATCAATTGAAAGCCCATTGAACTTTAATTGAATAGTATTGGATGTTAATTGGGCCTTTGAGACCCAATTCGATTGGATTTGGAATCCAAGTCTAAAAGGCACTATTAAAAGTGTAATTATTTAATTTGAAATTAAATATGAATTAGTATTGGATATAATTTAAATTCGATTTAAAATTGTAGTTCGATATAATTCAAGAATATGTACTTTGAGTATTTATTCTTAAACGATTTGGACTCAATTCGATTTAAAATTGTAGTTCGATATAATTCAAGAATACGTACTTTGAGTATTTATTCTCAAATCGTTGTTTGAACATTGGATGGTCATTAATTCAAAGATTAATTAATTGGATTAGATTGATTGATAACATGCTTTGTGTGAATACTTGGATGTATTGAATGAATAATGTATATCAGATGAATATTAGAAGGGTGGGGGCAATTTTGGAAATTGTTGTAATAAATTTAGAATTTATTAAATTGGACCTACGTGTCCAGCCTATTATCTCTATTCTCTTTGTATTTCTCTTCTCACCAATTCCCCTCAATGCAAATGAGATTTCTTATTAGTGTTATGTAATTGGGTAGAAGTTAGTGCTAGCGGGAGAGAGGAAATAGAGAGATTTGTTCTATGAACAAATTTGTTATATATCCATCTGCATATCATTATTAATTTTATTGCGCCTTATTATGCTTTTAGAATGCATGATTAAGGGTGTATGATGAGACCTAATCAAAGATAATAAATTGGTTGCCAATTGTAGGCACTGTATTTTTGCATATAAGTCTCGATGATAAGTCTCGTACGGAGGCACTACTCTTTAGGTTGCGGAAGTCGCGGAAAACGAATGTCGAAAGGGGAAATTTAGAATAAGTATGTCATGAGATTCAATTCACATGTTCACTGCTTTCGTTCGTGCTGCGTTCGTGATCACATTTGAACGTCAAGCAGATTGCGGGCGTTCATGTAGCGTTTGAATCGACGTTCGAACGGTGTCGGTACTTCTGGTTTTGTTGCTGGCCTCATGCCCAAGCCTATTTAGCCCACCAAAACCCACCCAAAAATAATTAAAACATTTAAAACATGTCACAAATTAAAATAATACCCTTCCTAAATTAAATAAATCACATCCCAATCTAAATAATTCACATACCTAAATAAACAAATCAAATATATCACCTTCCCAATCAAACCAAATCATGTCCCCAATTAAATATATTTTTTCCTTGTGTGACACTAATTAATGGTATCTCTTTTATTACACAAATCTCATTCCTTTTCAAACCTTAGAAACCCTAGCGTTTGCCTATAAAAAGAAGCCTAAACCAACATTCCACACCCTAGCACGTCCACGCATAACACAAAGAAATTCTCCTTGCAATTTCCGTGAATAAGCAAACACAAATACCCTTCAAAAAGCCCTCAAAACAGCCCCTAGCTCATTCACACAAAAAATCCCTAGTACATTCACTCATAACACAAGCCATAAGCAACATAAAATTCTCTTCTATTTCCTCACTCTCAATAGCCGAAGATCACACCCCTAAAACAGCAAGCCTCCACTGAAAATCATAAAACCAAAACAACTCCCTCCATTGTCGAAAACACTAAACCAAAACACCCTCATTGCCGCACAAACACAACCTGAAACTATACCATAATATCACAGAAACAGCACCCTAATAACAGCCCCTCACGTCACCGAAACAGTCTCTTACATCACCGAAAATAGTCTCTAAAATAGCACCACCACATCACCGAAAACAGTCCATTAATATAGTGAAAATAGTGACCAGAAAATACAGCAAAACAGTAGCAAAACAGAGGAAACGACGACCCAAAACCATGAGGCAACGGACGAGAGCAGTGGACCAGTGAACTAGAAGAGTTGTGGAGCATCAACCCTTCCGTCGGCCGTGTAATGAGCTTTCGAGATACGACTTAAGAGGTTAGACCTGAGGGCACCTTCTTTATTATTATCTCTCGTTTTTTTTTCTTTTTTTTCATTAATTTTAATACTTTATTACATGTGAGTATGATGGATTGATTCATGATGTGAATTCCGGAAGAACGGAATATGTGGTCTCTCTTGTGGTATATCGAATGGAAACCCGGACGTAAATTCCGTAGCCGAATCCGAATAGACGGTAGTGCGGTCTGTACTCAGGATACAACGCCACATACGGCTTGAGAGACACACATATTTCGTTTCATCCAACTTTGTATTTAAGCATGATTTAGTCGATTTCGCTTTATTTTATCTTGTTTGTTTATTTTCCGCATTTTATATTCTGTCTTTTACTTTCCGTATGTTATTTGCTTATGTAATGACGATATAGTGCGCATGGGCTTAGTATGTTGGTCTAAAGGTCCTCTATTTGAGAGAAGAAAAGTCTAAAAGACTACTTTTACGACAGTACTTTACCGCGCCGGACGAAGTATGTTCGATTGAATGTGAGATACGTTTAATCGGGCATGCGAAGTCCCATATCCTTGTCTTATTTATTTTATATGTGTTGTGATGTGATGCGCATGGGCTTAGTATATTGGTAAAGGTCCTCTATTTGAGAGAAAAAAAGTCTAAAAGACTACCTTTACGACAATACTTTGCTGTGCCTTTTAATATTCCGCCATTTATTTTTTGCAAGTTATCGGTTTATGTGTTGATGATATAGTGCGCATGGGCTTAGTATGTTGGTCTAAAGGTCCTCTATTTGAGAGAAGAAAAGTCTAAAAGACTACCTTTACGACAGTACTTTGCCGCGCCGGACGAAGTATGTTTGGTTGAATGTGAGATATGTTCGATCGAGCATGCGAAGTCCCATATCCTTATCTTGTTTATTTTCATGCATTGTAATGCCATTCGCATGGGCTAACTATGGTGGATTGAAGGTCCTCTATTCGAGGGAAAATGCCTCAAGGCTACCTTTACCAAGATGTTTTGCCGCGCCGGACGAGGTACACCCGATTGAATAGGAATGAGTTCAATCGGGCACACGGGGTCCTACATTATGGATTTGTTTATCTATGTATGTGTTGCGTCATCTATCATGCATCAGGTCATGTCCCATTCGAACGCGTTCTCGAACGTTATATGAACGCGAACCTTCTATTTCCCATTCGAACGCGTTTACGAACGCTACTCGAATGCACATGTATTTTGTTTCATCAGGTCTTGTCCCGTTCGAACGTGTTCTCGAACGCTATACGAACGCGAACCTTTTGTTTACCGTTCGAACGCGTTTACTAACGCTACTCGATAGCGCACGTATTTTCTTTATTTTATCATGCATCAGGTCTGGTCTCGTTCGAACGCATTCTCAAACGCTACACGAACGCGAACCTTCTGTTTACCGTTCGAACGCGTTTACGAACGCTACACGAACGCACATACACTGAACTGAGTCATTTTCATCACATTTCATGCATGATTTCTTCTTGGGTGATTTATCTTGTATTATGTAATTAACCATGCCATTCCATTATTGACACTTTTACTGTTATCATCCATTTGTATTCCCGTATTCATCTATTTGATATGTTCGCAAGATTGTGTTCAAGCATGATTAGGTCGTTAGGATGTTACTTGTTTCTCAAGCATGATTTATCCATTAGTATGTTATTCCTCTATGCATGATCTTGTTATCTCCTTTCGCAATAGGTGTTTCTTTATGTTTGTGTTTAGTTTGTTATTTATTTTTCATGTTTGATGATTCAACATGTTCATGAGATTATTGTGTGATATCATATGGTTTCCGTTATGATGATTCATTTATACATGTGAGCTTAGAAATTGAACACCCTTTGGAAATATATTTTGCTAGACTCGATTAAATTATTGCACAAATCATATCATTACAAGTGGCATAAGTAAGGGACCATTCCGAACCCAACGGTTTGAGGTCTTCCCTTGCGAGGGGTGAGTGTGGCCTTAAATCATTTTCCCGGTTCTCACCGGGTGGCGACTTCATGTTATTTCTCTAGTTTAGTCCCCCATGGGCTACTCCGTACTCCCAACCGGGCCGTGAGCCCGGAACAGCGTTGTCCAACATCTGTGTCCTATAGTCTGGCGACTCCACTGGGGATAGAGAATCGGGCCCGAAATAATGTCTTGTAGTGATTATGATTTGTGCTTTAATTAAGCGTGTTTACCGTGGGTTGAAATGGGTTTAATCAAAGGCACTTTTAAGGCTAGGTAATGGTTTGGTGTCTTCCCTCATTCACTACCTTTCTATAAGGAAAAGTTGCGAAGGCACCTAGCTAATCATGTACTTGTAGCCTACTGTGATGGAATAATTTGGAGGACTCGTTGTTTATTCCTGTCACCAAGCGATAAGAGCCTAAGAGGCTTGGGTTTTATGAGAGTTCGCTCCGCCCTCCCTCTGGGGAATCTACAACGGGAAATTCATTTGACAGTCAGTCTCGCACCATAACACAATGGCACGTACCGTAAGGTATAAAAAGGGTGCGCTCACTTGGTTGCTCGAACTCTTGAGTGGGTAGACCTAGTTGTGGGCAATCCTTCGCCAGCGAGAGTCTTTATTCACACTCCCGCAAACCCACACGTAGACCGGAGTTGTATGACCTATAGTAACTATTTCTTTGTGCTTGTGGACCATCCTCATTTGGATGCAGTTGGGCTTATTGTCAGAAATGCGAACTTGTTGGGCCATTTAAACGGGGATGAGTTCGTATCCTATGACAATTGGGCCAAAAGCTTCTGAAATGTCGATGGGCCGCTCTGTAGAAATTATTACTTTATGCTTGAATTATCTCTTTATGCTTGTATTGGGGACTATCCTCATTTGGATGCAGTTGGGCTTCTTGTCAGAAATGCGAACTTGTTAGGCCATTTAAACTGGGACGAGTTCGTATTCTATGATAATTGGGCCAAAAGCTTCTGAAATGTCGATGGGCCGCTCTGTAGAAATTATTGCTTTATGCTTGAATTATCTCTTATGCTTGTATTTGGGGACTATCCTCATTTGGATGCAGTTGGACTTCTTGTCAGAAATGCGAGCTTGTTGGGCCATTTAAACTGGGACGAGTTCGCATCCTATGACAATTGGGCCAAAAGTTTCTAAAATGCCGATGGGCCATCCTGTGTTTGGGCCCCTTATCATTTGAAGTTGTTTAACCATGTTGTCGCAAAGGTGTAAACCCGTTTGCACCTTGCAATAATATGATTGAAGCTTTAAAATGACAATGGGCCAAATTATATGTCCCACACATCGCATGTATCTCATGCATCTCATGCATACACACATCATGTTAACTCTCTTGTGTCTTAAGAGCCATCATAGATATCTGTTGGGTTAGGGAAAAAGGAAGACTTGTTAAAAAGCCGATAGCAAACATGAGCGAATCAGAGAATGAAACATCCTGTATGGATCAGTTGGAAACCAATCTCACCAAGGTAACTAAACAGTTACAAGCCCTGACTACTGCTATGGCAAATATGGATATGCCCCGTGCTGGGGGAAATTCTGAGAATGTGAGGCGTGAGGAGCCTTCGAATGGGTTGGGGGATGACGTCCCCACTTTTGATGATGACATGGCTGAATATGCGACGGGAAGAATGATTGGGTCTCAGGCAGAATTACAGAAGCTACGGGATCAAGTAGAATCGATTACCCGCAAAATGAGGGGTAAACATGAAGACTTGCTAGATTATAAGGCAATGACTTTTGAAGAACAGTTGCCGGCTTAGTTCAAAATGCCTGATATGGCCAAGTTCAATGGGAATGGGGACCCGAGGGTCCATCTCCGACAATATGTGTCAGTTATGAGTTCAATGGGCCTGTCACAGCGCCAAGTTCAGAAACTGTTTGGGATGTCACTTGAAGGGGCGCCAGTAGTGTGGTATCATAGCCTCGAGAGGAAGGTCAAAGAAGATTGGAGGGAATTGGCAGATGCATTTCTGAAACAGTATGTTATAGACTTGGAGATTGATTTGTCACTCCGTGATTTGGAGAATACCAAGCAGAAGCCGGAGGAGAGCTTCAAGGAGTATGTAGATCGCTAGAGGAGCCAGCTTCTGAAGATGCAGACTCGGCCCTCTGAGAAGGACCAGATTAAAATGATTATCAAGGGCACCAAACCCTCCATTTATGGCAAGTTAAGAAGGATGACCTCCATGATTCTAGATTTACGACAGCTGGGGGAGACTGTCATGGACATCGAAGAAGAAGAAGCGGAGAATAGAAAGTTCTATGGCCAGAATAGAAGGACTTTTGGGGGACATTCTGAGACCAAGCCCACTACTGCCGAAGTTGCTGCCATCAGGAACCAGCATTTCTCTAACCTGAGGAAGCCTTTATCTAAGGAGCTTGAGAAGCTGAAGGTGCAAGGACTCCTAAAACCCTTAGAGCCTAAGCCACTTCCAGATCCTATACCACCCAACCTTGACCTAAGCTTGTATTGTCACTTCCATCAGAGGAGAGGCCATGAAACTGACAGCTGCACCCGCCTTAGGCATGAAATCCAAAACCTCATTGATGTCCATAAAATACCCGATCCTGAGAAAGAACAACCCAACACACACCGGAATCATCTACCAAACTACCACTTCGTTCCACCACCCACCTACATGATCAACTACGGCCTACCTGAAAGCTTTGTCCTCCAAACCCTCAACCACCCAGTTTATTTCATGGGGATAGGGAACGACAGCAGTGGAGAACCATAGGCCGAGGAAGAAGGCAATGCTGCGAATAACGAAGCTGTTCCTCCTAGTTTATCTGATCTTGCATTTTCAAAGACTTGAGTTTATCTACTTGTTCGAACCTTTTCTTAATGATAATAAAGACGTTCATTTCGCTTACTTGAGTCTCTTCCTTTCAACCTGTAACATGAGTATATTTGGCAAATGCATTAAACCCTGGTACTATGATACTCAGTGATGTTTAGAACATGGGGAATCTTCGGAAGAAGCAAACAGAAAAGACGGGATAGCCATTCAGAAATTGGGAAATGGGGCAGTGAGACTGTCAAACTTGGAAAGGAATAAGTTCACCGAGCTGATCAACGTGGATAGATTGAAGCGATATTTTGCCTAAGGAATAGAAGACCGAGTAGTCACCGGCAGAAGACCTAACCCTACAGAATAAGAAATTCATTCATGCATGCATGCATACACGTAACATGTTTGCATTCTTTTGTGTGTTGTCCTATTTTGTAATATAGGTTTCAAAGAAGAAAAAGAGAAAGCAGCAAAAGCAAGCCAACCAGAAGCAACACCCGTATAGTATCATCAGTTCAGGGATGAGTCCCAGGGTTGAGGCCCACGCCAGTATCAGTTTCAGGAAGGAATCTCAGGGGGCGAAGCCCACATTATCAGCATCAGTTTGGCCGGGTATGGCACTCCGGGTATGGAGACATCAGTATCAGTCTTGCCGGGTACGGCACTCTAGGGTCGTGACCCACATCATTATCAGTTTTGGGATGCGTCCCAGGGTCGAGGCCCACATATATCATCAGTAATTTTAGGGATGAGTCCCAGGTCGAGGCCCACATCAGTATCGGTTTGGGGGTGAGCCCACATCAGTATCAGTTTGGGGGCGAGGCCCATATCAGTATCAGTCTGTAGGTCGAGGCCCACATCAGTATCAGTTTGGGGATGAGTCCCAGGGTCGAGGCCCACATCAGCATCAGTTTTGGGGATAAGTCCCGGGGGCGAGGCCCACATCATCAACGGTTTTGGGATGCGTCCCAGGGTCGAGGCCCACATATCATCAGAATGCCGAAAATGGCACTCCGAAAGTGGAGCATGGTTCGGAAATGGACCACTATCACATCAGACGCCGAAAATGACACTCCAAAAATGGAGCACGGTTCGGAAATGGACCAATGAAGGCCTAACCCATCGGAATAGGAAACATATCCATGCATACATATCACATACATGCAATTTTTGTTTTGTATTCACAGGTTTGTAGCGGCAAAGACCATCTCATCAAGTAACGGTTCAAAAATGAGCCACGTTCTCGTACAGCACGGTTCGGAAATGGACCACAACAAATGCCGGAAATGGCGCTCCAAAATGGAGCACACATGACAGATGCCGGAAATGGCGCTCCAAAATGGGGCACACCACAACAAATGTCGGAAATGGCGCTCCAAAAAAGGGCACACCACAACAAATGCCGGAAATGGCACTCTAAAATGGGGCACACACAATAAATGCCGGAAATGGCGCTCCAAAATTAGGCACACACAACAAATGTCGGAAATGGCGCTCCAAAAATGGAGTACACACAACAAATGCCGGAAATGGCGCTCCAAAATGGAGCACACACGAGAGATGCCGGAAATGGCGCTCCAAAATAGAGTACACACCACAAATGCCGGAAATGGCGCTCCAAAATGGAGCACACACAACAGATGCCGAAAATGGCGCTCCAAAAATGGAGCACAATTCGAAAATGGACCACCAGATCAACTCAGTTCGAAGCAGTAGGCAAGTCTGGTGGCAGCTGGCGAGCCAGGTAAGTAAAAATGCATTGCATAACTTTGATATGATTGTCATTGTCACACACTGCACAAGTCCTATCAAAGTGGGGGCGACTGTAGGCACTGTATTTTTACATATAAGTCCCGATGATGAGTCTCGTACGGAGGCACTACTCTTTAGGTTGCGGAAGTCGCGGAAAACGAATGTCAGAAGGGGAAATTCATAATAAGTATGTGATCAGATTCAATTCACATGTTCACTGCTTTCGATCGTGCTACATTCATGATCACGTTCGAATGTCAAGCAGATAGCGGGCGTTCGTGTAGCGTTCGAATCGACGTTCGAACGGTGTTGGTACTTCTGGTTTTGTTGCTAGCCTCACGCCCAAGCCCATTTAGCCCACCAAAACCCACCCAAAATTAATTAAAACATTTAAAACATGTCACAAATTAAAATAATATCCTTCCTAAATTAAATAAATCACATCCCAATCTAAATAATTCACATACCTAAATAAACAAATCAAATATATCACCTTCCCAATCAAACCAAATCATGTCCCCAATTAAATATATTTTTTTCCTTATGTGACACTAATTAATGGTATCCTTTTTATTACACAAATCTCATTCCTTTTCAAACCTTAGAAACCCTAGCATTTTCCTATAAAAAGAAGCTTAAACCAACCTTCCACACCCTAGCACGTCCACGCATAACACAAAGAAATTCTCCTTGCAATTGCCGTGAATAAGCAAACACAAATACCCTTCAAACAGCCCTCAACACAGCCCGTAGCTCATTCACACAAAACATCCTTAGCACATTCACACATAACACAAGCCATAAGCAACAAAGAATTCTCTTCTCCTTCCTCACTCTCAATAGCCGAAGATCACACCCCTAAAACAGCAAGCCTCCACCAAAAATCATAAAACCAAAAAAACTCCCTCCATTGCCGAAAATACTAAACCAAAACACCCACATTGCCGCACAAACACAACCTGAAACTGTCCCCTAATATCACTGAAACAACACCCTAATAACAGCCCCTCACGTCACCAAAACAGCCTCTTACATCACCAAAAACAGTCTCTAAAACTGCACCACAACATCATCGAAAACAGTCCCTTAATAAAGTGAAAATAGTGACCAGAAAATACAGTAAAACAGCAGCAAAACAGAGGAAACGACAACCCAAAACCGCGAGGCAATGGATGAGAGCAGTGGACCAGTGAACTAGAGGAGTTGCGGAGTATCAACCCTTCCGACGGCCGTGTAACGAGCTTTCGAGATACGACCTAAGAGGTTAGACCTGAGGGCACCTTCTATATTATTGTCTCTCATTTTTTTTCTTTTATTTTCATTTATTTTAATACTTTATTACATGTGAGTATGATGGATTGATTCATGATGTGAATTCCGGATGAACGGAATATGTGGTCTCTCTTGTGGTATATCAGATGGAAACCCTGACGTAAATTCCGTAGCCGGATCCGAATGGACGGTAGTGCGGTCTGTACTCGGGATACAACGCCATGTACCGCTTGAGAGACACACATATTTCGTTTCATCAGGTCTTGTCCCGTTCGAACACGTTCTCGAACACTATACGAACGCGAACCTTCCATTTACCGTTTGAACACGTTTACTAAAGCTACTCGATAGCGCACGTATTTTCTTTGTTTTATCATGCATCAGGTCTGGTCCCGTTGGAACGCGAACCTTCTATTTACCATTCGAACGCGTTTACGAACGCTACACGAACGCACATACACTGAACTGAGTCATTTTCATCACATTTCATGCATGATTGCTTCTTGGGTGATTTATCTTGTATTATGTAATTAACCATGCCATTCCATTATTGACACTTTTACTGTTATCATCCATTTGTATTCCCGCATTCATCTATTTGATATGTTCGCAAGATTGTGTTCAAGCATGATTAGGTCGTTAGGATGTTACTTGTTTCTCAAGCATGATTTAGCCATTAGTATGTTATTCCTCTATGCATGATCTTGTTATCTCCTTTCGCAATAGGTGTTTCTTTATGTTTATGTTTAGGTTGTTATTTATTTTTCGTGTTTGATGATTCAACATGTTCATGAGATTATTATGTGATATCATATGTTTGCCGTTATGATGATTCATTTTATACATGTGAGCTTAGAAATAGAACACCCTTTGGAAATATATGTTGCTAGACTCGATTAAATTATTGCACAAATCATATCATTACAAGTGGCATAAGTAAGGGATCATTCCGAACCCAACGGTTTGAGGTCTTCCCTTGTGAGGGGTGAGTGTGGCCTTAAATCATTTTCCCGGTTCACACCGAGTGGCGACTCCATGTTATTTCTCTGGTTTAGTCCCCCGCGGGCTACTCCGTACTCCCGACCGGGCCGTGAGCCCGGAACAGCGTCGTCCAACATCTGTGTCCTACACCAATTTACGCGAAAAACCCTCATTCAATATTAAGCATTTTTCCTTCCATTAAGTGGTTCTCTCTCAATATCCAAGATTGGCATTGGTTTGTTGGCCAAAGTCAAGACATTTGTCCATCGCGGATGTGTTTGAACCGTGTAAGTTTTTTCCATATCGTATGTCTTGGGCAGTTGTGATTTGTTGGCCAAAGTCAAGATCACTTCTTGTTCATCGACTTCGCTTACGAAGCTTTCCCACTGTCAATGGGTCACGTTTAACTGGAATCATTAAGCTTGTTGAGCCGAAGCCAAGGCTTAGTTGATTTAGAGGAAACAGGTTAGGAAATATATTGGATATATGTTTCGGACTTGGAGGTCCACCTACTGGATCTAGAAATTGGATAAGATCCAATTGATCTTAGAGATCTACCTAGTTAAGTTTCATACAACTTGTGTGTTATTTAACGGGATCTTAGCCCACTAGGAAACTAGATTTCCCGAGTACTCCACAGAGGGTTAGAGGCTCGCCGAAAAATAGTGGGAGGCAAGTATTAAATTTGTAATTTCATTTAGATACTTACCAATACGCGCTCATTTTATTTTTTCGTCATAATTTTACATATATTAGTTGGACTAATATTCAATTGTTGTTTTAATTGAACAGTTGGACTGTATTCAAACTACTTCATTTGTAGTTGGTTATATAGTTAGACTATAGTAATCAATACATTTGAATGTAACCAATCAAATTGTAGTTAATTATATAGTTAGACTATAGTAATCATTACATTAGATTGTACCCGAAATCGTTGATTGGATAGTTGGACTATAGCAATCAAGATGACTTGAAAGATTAGCGTCAAATGACATAATCCTGAGTGAAGATGTCTTTAATGGCGTAAATTTTCAGATTGGGAAATGAATCTCAAGATAGTCCTGGGAATTGAGAAGTTACTCTATTTGATAGAAAGACCTCTCAGGCCTGAGCCCGGAGTTGAGCAAATAGTAAAGCATGAGCTTAGGAAGATTCATCATGATGATAACCTTAGTGCTCAATTTGTTATGCTTGCTGCAATGACTCTTTAATTTCATCGTCAGAACTAAGGATTAGATCCTTATATCATGATGTTGAAATTAAAGGATCTTCATAGATCTATTCTTAGATCTTAGAAGTATGAATTACAAAAGAAGCTCATTCGCTCGCGTGTGTCAGAGGGTACATCTGTCAAGCACTAGATGTCGTAGATGATTACTGACATCGAACAGCTAGGTTAGTTGGGCATTACCTACGAGGCCGAGACTTCCATAGATTTGATCTTACAGTCTCTACCTGAATGCTGGGGCGGGTTCATCATGAACCAAAAGAGAAAAACTCTTGGAGAGTTAATGGCAATGCTCAAGGAGGCAGAGTCAGAGCTTCTAAAAGGGCAAGAAGCGCAATTCGCACTTTACTTCGACATCTCAGAAGGCCAAGGCTTGGCCGAAGGCTTCTAGGGTGTGAAGAAAAGGGCAAGGCTAAATGGTCATAGTCTTCTGGGAAGACAAATGACATATCCCAAAATGTCTGCCTAAACTGTGGCAAACGGGGTCACTGGAAGCGTGACTGTTGTATGGACAAGGCAGACATGAAGAAAGTGAAAACATGCAAGGCTTTGGCTTCAGGTATGTTTGTTATAAATAGGTCCACTACTGGTTTTAAAATTGGATTTTAGATACTGAATGTGGTACATAAATATATGTTCTGATATGCAGAATCTGCTGATTAGCAGGAGACTGGCTTCAGATGAGATCGACCTACAAGTCGGAAACATGACGATAGTCGCTGTTTTGGCCATAGGAACCTAAGTTTTGGAACTGCCCTTGGGGCATGTACTTAAATTAGGAGACTGTTATAATGTACCTAGTTTGACTAAGAACATTATCTCTGTATCTAGTTTAACCCGTTGGGGGTATACCTTTATGTTCCGAAACACCAGATGTTTTGTCTATAAAAATGATATTGAGATATACACATTAGATGTGAATGACCGTCGTTATATTTCGAATATAAATGAATCTCAAAGATATAACATGACAAACAAAAGGCTCAAACTGAGTAAATCAGATGAGACTTATTTGTGGCATTATTGTCTGGGACACATTAACAAGACTTGTATATCCACACTTTCGAAGAGTGGATACTAGGACGGATTTGATCCTAATTCAAATGATGTCTGCGAATCTTGTTTATTAGACAAAGTGTCTAAAACACCTTTTATATGGTAAATGTGTACGAGCCACCGATTTGTTAACCCCCGTTCATAGTGACGTAAGTGGGCCCATGTCTAGCTAGGCTAGAGGTGGATATGAATACTTCGTAACCTTTACGGATGTGGCATCGCGTTATGGTTATGTGTATTTTATGAAACACAAGTTGGAAACTTTTGAGAAATTGAAAGAGTTTCGACACGAAGTAGAAAAACAGACTGGCAAAGTATTAAAACATTACGGTTGGACCATTGTGGGACACAGAAACTGAGCGACGCCGTTCCTAGGCTCGCGGCCTAGTTTGGGAAGGATTACATAACATGGAGTCGCCACCCGGTGTGACCCGGGACAAAGATTTAAGGCCGCACTCACCCCTCGCAAGGGAAGACCTCAAACCGTTGGGTTCGGAATGGTCCCTTACTTATGTCACTTGTAATGAAAAGATTTATATAATAATTTAAACAAGCTGAAGTAACAATTATTTCTAAGGATATCATGCTTTTAAATTCACATATATAAAATAAAATATGCGCCTAAATATACATGTATTTCGCATGCATGCTTAACATATATCAAGATAGCAGCTAACATACAACTTCACTTGCATATCACATTCAGGAAAAGCACAAGCACACATATTAACCATACGAGCACACATATGGGCACTTTTCCAAGTGGTACGTGGAATTGTAGCCCAAGTACAGACCGCACTACCGTCCATTCGGAATCGGCTACGGAATTTACGTCTGGGTTTCCATCCGATATACCGCAAGAAATAATACTCAAATGTTATCATGACACAAGCATATGAATGGTGATACATTGACACATTTACAAAAGAAAGATCAACCAATAGGCAAATATGCATGAATATAATAAGACAGACTCAGTTCAGTGTGTGTACGTTCGTGCAGCGTTCGTAAACGCGTTCGAACGGAAATGAAACAGAATGTTCACGTTCGTGTAGCGTTCGTAAACGCGTTCGAACGGAAATGAAACAGAATGCTCACGTTCGAGTAGCGTTCGTAAACACGTTCGAACGGAAATGAAACAGAATGCTCACGTTCGAGTAGCGTTCGTAAACGCGTTCGAACGGAAAGGAGACCTGATGCATGATAAGGCAAAATGTATCGCGTTCGAGTTGCGTTTGCAAACGCGTTCGAACGGACACGGACCTGATGCATGAAAATGGGATGTAATACGTAAGCAGAACATAAGGGGCGCGGCGAAGTACTGCCATAAAGGTGACCTTTTGGGGCTCTTGATCTCTCAAAGAGAGGACCTTTAGACCAACATACTAAGCTCATGCGCATCACAATACACATACAAGAATAGAACCAATCATGTCAACCAAGTATGCCCGATTGAACACATCTTACGTCCAATCTGAACACACATCAACCGGCGCGGCAAAGCATCGTGGTAAAGGGCTTTTAGCCTCTCCCCATAGGGGATTTCACGTCACACTTACTAAGCCCATGCGCTCGATTGACTCATACGAAAATAAAGATAATAATAATATTAAACTAAGTATGCCCGATTGAACGTATCTAGCGTCCAACCGAACATACATCAACCGGCACGGCGAAGTAGTGTCACGAAGGTGGCCTTTTCGGCTCTTTGTCTCCTAAATGGAGGACCTTTGGACTAACTCACTAAGCCCATGCGCCTGGTTGAATCATGCATAACTAACGACGTATTGAATTTAAGTAAGAAAACTAAATAAACAAGAGCAACACAACGAAAGAAAGAAAGTGCCGTTTGCCCAAGCGGTACGTGGAGTTGTGGCCCGAGTACAGATCATACTACCGTCCATTCGGAATCGGCTATGAAATTTATGTCCGGGTTTCCATCCGATATACCGCGAGAGTTGACACATCTCTCATTCATCCAATACCCACAACATACATCATACACACAACATATACCACAAATACAGAAAATATAATCAAAATAAATGACCAGAAAGTAAAATGAGAATAAGTGTGAAAGATACCCTCAGGTCTAACCTTTTAAGCCGTCTCTCGGACTCGCGTTCCACGGAAATCAAAAGGGGGGGTAAGGCTCCGCAACTTTCTGGTCCACTGGTTCAACGTCCTAGCTCACTGCTTCGCTGCTTTGCTTACGATTCGAACTCCGTTCTGCTCCTATTTGGCTCCTGTTTTGCTGCTCCCGCACGGGCTACCTGTTTTAACGTTTCAATAACCTATTCCAAGTTTGTGTGGGTTTTTTAATGCAATATATATGATTATTCTTAAGGTTATCTATGCTGTTTTTTTTGTGTTACTGTTTTTGGGATTTTGGGGACTGTTTTGGGAGGATTTTCGGTGGTGGTTAGGGATTGTTTTGGTGTGATTCGGTGGTGTGAGAGGGATTGTTTTGGTGTGATTTTCGGTGGTGTGAGAGGGATTGTTTTGGTGTGATTTTCGGTGGTGTGAGAGTAAGGATCAAGGGAGTGATATGCTTGTGATGTCTAGGATTTCTTGCTATAATTCTTGTGTGAATTGGGTGTATAAGCTAGA
Organism: Zanthoxylum bungeanum; assembly: GCA_019454045.1. Taxonomy (NCBI): domain Eukaryota; kingdom Viridiplantae; phylum Streptophyta; class Magnoliopsida; order Sapindales; family Rutaceae; genus Zanthoxylum; species Zanthoxylum bungeanum. The sequence goes on from SKCR01025615.1 coordinate 19,412, forward strand.
GAGATTCCAGAGAGATTTTGAGAGAGTTTGGGTGTGAATTCTATGTGTTAAGGAGAGCAATGGCCTTGGTTAGGGGTTGTTTATATAGAGAATGGCTAGGGTTGACAAGGGAAGGGATCTTGTTTCCAAATTAGGAGAGGTGAGAAAGGCATACACAAGATTGAGGGGGGGCAAGATATTTTAAATTAGGAAGTTGTAATATTTAATTTGTGTTGGTTTAGGAATACAAATATTTTATATTGGTAAATATCTTATTAGATTAGGAAGTCAAATATATGATTGGCTTTAATTGGTTAGGATTGATTTTAATTTGGTATGATTATATTTTGATTTAGTATGTGATTTGTTTAATTTAGGCATGATTTTAGTTTAAGTTGGTAATTGTTTATTTTAATTGGTAAGTGGTTTAAATGTTTTATTTTAATGTTTAATATTTAATTTATTTATTTATTTATTTTTTTGGGATATGTTTTATGGGCTTTGGGGAGCTAAATGGGCTGGGGTGTGAGGCTAGCAGCAAAACCAGAATTACCGGCTCCGTTCGAACGCCTCATCGCACGCGGCACGAACGTCCGCAATCTGCACGAGGTTCGAACGAAGTAACGAACGCAGCACCAACGAAGACAGTGAGCTTGCTTATCCTGAATTTCCCCTTCCGATATCCGTTTCCCGCGGCTTTCATGACTCAAAAGGTAGTGCCTCCAAATGAGGCTCATCATCGGGTTTCACATGCGAAAATGCAATGCCTACAACCATGGTGGATAATACTTAAACATATGAGTTTCAATATTACTTGAAAGAGTATGGTATTCTTTCACAGTGGACTCCTCCCGGAACACCTCAATTGAGTGATGTGTCCGAACGGAGAAACCGAACTTTGTTGGACATGGTAAGGTTAATGATGAGTCGTACTGAGCTACCAATTTCCTTCACGGGATACGCATTAAACAGTGCAATACTTATTTTGAATAAGGTTCCATGAAAATCTGTTAGACAGACTTCATATTAGATATGAACAGGAAAGAAACCAGGTTTCTCATTCCTGAAGATTTGGGAATGCTGGGCATACTCTAAACGTTTGGATGATACCAAACTAGAACCCAAATCGAATAAGTGCCTATTTGTAGGTTATCCTAGGGAAACCAAAGTATAGTACTTATACAACTCATAATAGAACAATGTATTTGTTGCTCTCCATGCCGGTTTTCCTCAAAAATGAATTCCTAAATGCAGTGGTAAGTGGGAGGAAAGTAAAACTCGATAAAAATCAGAGTAATACTGTTTCTGGCACCGACTCCTTTACGGAACATGAACAGTTCATCAGAGATGAAACTGTACTACAATCTTCGAATACACAAGAACCGCGTATGTCGGAGAGAGTCAGAAAATAACCTGGGAGGTATGGGTTTCTGATCTCACCTCATGTAGATATTAATTTTATTGAGGAAGATGGACTGACTACGTATTAGGAAGTGATACAAGGTATTGACTCCTTTTATGGCAAAGTGCCATGAAGTCCGAAATGGATTCCATGTATACGAACCATGTTTGGATACTGGTTGATGCACCAGAAGGCGTTAAACCTATTGGTTGCAAATGGTCTTCAAGGAAGACAAACATGGATGGCAACATACAAATGTACGCAGCTAGGCTTGTACAGAAAGGGTATTGTCAATGATATAGTGTCGATTACGATGAAACTTTTTCACCTGTTGCCATGATTAAATCCATTCGGATAATGCTTGCTATTGCTGGACTCAAAAACCGCTTTCCTTAACGAAAACCTTTTGGAGGATGTTTGTATGCAACATCCTGACGGTTTTGTCGTGCCAAAACATGCAAACAAGGCTTGCAAGTTAAATCGATCCATTTATGGATTGAAGCAAGCATTGAATTATTGAAACCATCGTTTTGATGTAATCATAATGGTATATGATTAATTCAAAATGAAGATGATTCTTATGTCTATATAAGAGGGTTAGTGGGAGCGCACTAACAATCATTGTCCTAAATATTGATGATGTATTGCTTCTTGGCAATAACATTCCCATACTATAATCGGTGAAAGCTTGGCTTTCATAAAATTCTCCATGAAAAACCTGGGAGAAACAGGCTTTATTCTAGGAATAAAGATCTAATGGGATAGATCTAGAAAGCTGCTGACACTCTCCCAAAGCTCGTATGTTATATAAATAAATATGCGACCTGATGCCTCATATGCTTTGAGCATATGTCACGCAATCAGGCCAATCTAGGTGATGGTCACTGGATTGAAGTAAAGAACATCCTTGAGTATCTTGGATGAACTAATGATGTTTTCTGAGAATATGGGGAAATGAGAACTTGAGGTGACTGGGTCAACCGCTGCAAGTTTCCAAACCGATAAAGACGACTGTAAGTCACAAAAAGGGTACATATTTAGTTTGAATAACGGAACAATGAGTTGGAAATCTTTCAAGCAAGATATTGTTGTCAATTAAACAATAAAAGTGGAATATTGATGCAGCTGAGGCAGCAAAAGAAGCATTTTGGATCTATAAATTCCTAATTGGATTAGGAGTAGTTCTGTCAGCAACTGAGCTGGGCTACATCACAGGCTAAGGAACCGCGGTCTCATCAATAATCCAAGTATGTACTTCGACTAATTCATCTGATTTGTGAGATCATACATCGTGGCGATGTGATGATCGAATAAATCGCATCAAATGATAACCTTCCAAATCCGCTAACGAAAGCTATCTCTCAGCAGAAGTTTGAGCGACCCGTACATAGTTCAGGTGTTGGACACTTGAGTGATTGGCTATAGGCCAAGTGGGAGATTGTTGGATAATTATGACCTATAGCATCACTATTTTGTAAAGAACATGGTGTTCTTGTACAAAATTAACTATGTGACAAAGGAAATTGCTCTTTTATCATTTGTAATTGGATTACCTGGATATATAAATGATAAAAGTAAATATAATTAGCATCGGATTAATAAGATATGAGACAGTATTAATCCACGTAAGGTTTAATCATTAAATATCCATAGTCGTAGTATTATCGAGACTGGATATCGATAATGCGGAATAGGCTAGTATTACACTTGTGCGCGTTATAGAAACTTAACGGCATAATTCTCATATATTTGGGTATTTGATACTCATGCAAGTGTGATATGAGGTTCTGTTTGCCGATGGTACGGGAACAGCTTCGCTCTGGATAGACCCATCGGAATCCTATTGGTAGTATGACTATGTTTCTATGGGAATCTGAATCAGGGTAGGTGTATATGGTCTTAACCTGAGACTTGCATCGCTAATACTTGCGACAATCAGTATACTTTGGTTTTGGTCGTCCGGAGCTTTAACAGGTTCTGTGTACGCATCTTCTGGGTTTACTGAGAATCGTAGTGTATTGGGTGTGATGTCAAGATGGAAGTATTACTTCAGTCATATGGAGATGATGATCATGTAGGGATACATAATTGGTACTCTATAGTGCTATAGCCATCGGGAAAGTATGACTAGGTGATGACTTTCTGATCATAAAGAGACTAGTTGCTAGTGATCCGATATATTATTTGTACGGGGCAGACACAATTCCAGCCCCAGGCCTAGCATGTGACATCCGATACTGGATCGTAATACGCAATACTATCTATAATGCGCCTGACAAAGATCATGTATTCCTTAAAAGAATATTTCTGGAGAATTGGGTAGGCATGGTGCTTTGCTAGAAGCCAACCATGAGTAAATCGGTAGGAACGTGGTACCAGGTACGCACGTGTTTAGATAGTCCGATGACCCCATTTACTGCCAACATATCCAGGGATCTCTTGGGTCGCCTCCCAAAGATTCACCGATGACATTTAACTCGAACAGAATTAATCTAGGATTAATTATGAGAGAGAGAAAATTAATCTAGGATTAATTACGATAATAATTAATCTGAGATTAATTCGACTAGAAGAGAGAGAAAGCGATTAATTTGGAACTAATTGCAAAGTAAATTTAACTGTTAAATTGGATTTTACTATTTATTTATTTAATTGGGTTAAAATAATATATTAGATATATTAATTGAAATTAGATTTCAAAGTGGAATTAAAATTGGATTTTAATTCGGGCAAACGAATTAATTTAGAATTAATTCGTAAGCGACTTTCGTAATAATTTTGCTAGGCATTATTATTTAATTAAATTGGATTTAATTACTTCGCAACAGAAAGTTCGTTTAATCGGATTAAACGAACCCGGGCCCGAGCGAAGTTGCGTGTTGAATTAGCCGACTTAAATTTGGAATTTAAAAGTGGTGGGACCCATTTCACTTACATCATTTGTTGGACTAATGATGGAAGTTGTTGTTGGCAAATAAAGGCTTAAGTGAAAGGCTTGGATTGCTTGTAAAATACTCAAACCAAAAACAACACTCAACCTTATTATATAAACTTGTCAAACTTTGAAAGTTGTTATGAGTTACTATTCACAGTAACTAAACTCTCTCTTCCTCTCTTCCTTCTCTCTTTGCCGTGAACCATGTTCTTCCTAGGGAAAAAATTTGCTTCACAAAATTGATCAAAGCTAGCATTTTAGAGTTGAATCAAGGTGATAGGGAGACTCACACAAGTGTTGGAAACAATAAAAGAGGGCTTGGAGCTCCATCTTCAAAGAAAAAGTTTTCAAATTCATCCAAACCAATGTAAGTATTCTGCAACTTCCTTTGGTAAAAATCACACACGAATCACTCCTAGAGATCATTGGCATGTTCTAGGAACACTAACAAATCAAATCTTGATTATGAGATAATCAAGTTAGTAATAATTATGAGATAATTACTAAAACATAATTGAAGGTAATTTAATCATTATTAAGATAGTGATTTTTATTTACCTTGGAGACAAAGCCATATGGCCTGCTATGCTCTCCATTTTATTATGTCCATTAGGTGGCTTGTATACACATAATAGTTTTGTCATTAGCTAATCCATTTTTATGCATTGATATCGCCTCCACATTTATGTGTTTGCCATTGAAATAAAGTATTAAATGCTTAATGACAAAGTCTTTGTCTTTAGCTTATTATTTCTTATGCTTTGGTATGACATTCACATTTTTGTGTTGGCCATTGCAAGAAAGCATTAGATGCTGGTTAGTTGGCTTGTGTAAGAGAATATAATCTCTACCATTCTAAGGGTAATATTTTGCATTCATTCACACAAGTGCAATGAGATAAAATAGAGAGAGTTCAAACATTCACAAGTGTTGTGGGAATATTTGAAATTCCAAAAGCCAAACATTATTGTGACATCTTAATTCTCTAAATTGTTTAGAGTTAAATTTTATATGCAAAAAGTGCAACCTCTCTTGTGGCATTGATTGATTTGTTTTGCATGGATATCAGTACTAGAAGAACCCGTGACCTCTCACTTTCTATCATTGATTCTCTTATTCAACATCACTTTCTACCTAAACCGGTAATTAATAAAGCTGATATATAAACCACAACACAATCTCCATTCCTTCAACTCTTCAGATGCCCAACTAACATTAGTTATTTTTCACTCTATATTCTTTAGTAATGACTAAGTTTCAACATATTTGCTTTTTTGTTCTTCTAATTATTTTTCTTTGTTCTAGCCAAATACTATGCCACACCAAAGGGCTAAGACCAAGAAACTCTGTAGGGAAGCAGCAAACAAGAAATATGACAAGAACCCAATTCTCAGAACAGCAATTCATGAAGTGGGTCAAGTTTGTTGGTAGCCTAAAACATTCACTTTTCAAGTCAGCAAAGAACAAGCTCTTCCCTTCAGATACATTAACTGTGGCCAAGAACCCGGCTGCTGGAGACTTCACCAAAATTCAAGAGGCCATTGATTCTCTTCCTTTCATTAATCTTGTCAGAGTGGTCATCAAAGTCAATGCAGGAGTCTACACGTGAGTGCTTTGTTTTATGTTAAACATTTGTGTGATTAATTAATTTACTTTGAATTCTCTTTATTTATTTTTAAGTGTTGCTTCTTCTGGCTTTGCCAAAATGGTCTGATTACTAACCCGTGGATTCTACAGATTGTCTAAATTCACTTGTACGTTTTTTCTTGTAAAAGCGGTTGATGAATGTGATTCTAGTATTGTTTTTTATGTCTTTCTTGTGTCTTTTTCTTCCTAATCAAATTACTCTTGAACAATGACTGACAAATTCTTTATGTATTGTTGATGTACTCTGAATTTGATTTTCTTGAAGTTGAATATTTTTTTTAGGGAGAAGGTGAACATACCACCATTAAAATCATTCATAACAATACAAGGAGCAGGAGCTGATAAAACAATTGTTCAATGGGGAGACACAGCTCAAACTCCAGGCCCAAAAGGGCAACCAATGGGCACTTGGGCTTCTGCAACCTTTGCTGTCAGTGCTCCATATTTCATTGCCAAGAATATCACCTTCAAGGTAATTTAATTTGGCTCTGTTTCTGTCTCCGTCTCTGTGTCTCTCTAATTGTGCAAGAAAAATGTATGTTTATGCAGAATAAAACACCAGTACCAGCACCAGGAGCTGTAGGAAAGCAAGCAGTATCATTTAGAATATCAGCAGATACAGCAGCGTTTTGGGGTTGTAAATTCTTGGGAGCACAAGACACACTATATGATCATGTTGGTAGACACTATTATAAGGATTGTTACATTGAAGGCTCTGTTGACTTCATCTTCGGCAATGCCCTTTCTCTTTTTGAGGTTAATTAATTTCTCTCATCACCTATTCACCGTAAATGAATGAATTCATTCCGCACCAGGTACATTAGGAGCTTTGTGTATTGTGTACAACCATTTTTTCAATGAATCAATTCAAATATTATGGATGGTTAATTAAATAAATAACGAAATCGGTTTGGTTGCAGGGATGTCACGTGCATGCAATAGCACAGAACACGGGGGCAGTAACAGCACAAGGTAGAAGCAGTCTATTAGAAGACACAGGATTCTCTTTTGTGAACAGTAAGGTCACGGGCTCAGGAGCTCTGTACTTGGGAAGAGCTTGGGGTTCCTTCTCTCGTGTTGTCTTTGCTTACACTTATATGGACAATATTATCATCCCCAAAGGGCTGGTACAATTGGGGTGATCCTAGCCGTCAAATGTATGTCTATCTTCTCCTCACCCCCACCACATATACACATTTAATTTCATAATTAATCAATTCTAATACAATAAAGATATATAATTTGAAAATAATCTCTTTGTGAACCAAATGCCAAAGTGGTAATTTCATAAAGGGTTCAAAATAGAATTATTTAATTTTCTAGGTTCACTAATATTCGTAGTGTTACTTGGTCCAAATTTTTCTCAGGTAAGCCAAACACAAAATCATCCCATTTGAATGTCATCATCTAAACTTAGTTCTTTATATATTTGTCATGTATTTATCATACTTTTATTAGATAGATATATTGAACTCATTTTACCTATTTCATTTACTAACCGTGGTAATCTTAGGACTACAACATTACTATAAAAATATCATAGAAAGCTCAAAATTATTTTAAAATTTAAAATATCATGCGAATTTCAAAACAGGACCCTTTTCTGTAAAGGATGAAAACAGAGTCGGATTCTTTTTAAAAATTATTTTTTTAAAAAAAATAAAAATAAATTTAAACCTTAATTTTAGACAAAAATTTAATGCCGAAAAAGCTCCGCCTATATCGTGAGTCCAATACCACCTTTGTAGATATTAAGAATGATCGTATTGGTCACATTTTAGGGTAGTGGCATATGTATGGGCCGGTGCCATTACCCTCCTCTAGATGGGTTTAGGTATTTGTCAGCATGGTTTTTTCAGTAGAGCCTCAAAGGTCAGCTTTTCTTCTTGGTCCTCATTATTTCAACTAAAAAACACATAAATACTAATTGCAAACCCACATGAATATTCAAATCAAAATAAAGCATCTGATCACAATACGAATGGGGCGGTGAACCTCATGAAGCCCTTTTTGGTGCTGCAATATCCACATGTATTGCATCTAGACTCGGCAACGGTTCCGGTTCGGATCGAAACCGAACCGAAAGAATTTCTGGTTCAGGAATCGGACCGAAAACAGGTTCCGTACGGTTCGGTTAGGGTTCCACCGTACGGTTCAGTTAGGGTTCTCACCCTAATCGAACCGTTGGAACCGGACGATTTCAAGTGGAACCGGACAGTTCACTTATTAAATTTAAAATAATTTTAATTTTTTTTTTATTTAATAAAATTCAAATAAATAAATTTTTTATTATATTATAATAATAATATCCAATTATAATTTTTTTTTAAAACTTAATTTCCTTTTTTTCAAATTTATTTTAAAAAAAATTGAACCGAAACCGTCTGTTCGGTTCCGATTCCCTGTTCCACAAAGGTGGAACCGAAACCGGACCGGTGGCCATGTCTAATTGCACCTCAACTACTTGTGCATTATAAAAAAAAAAAAAAAAAAAAACCACCCCTGTCTATTCTGTTGGCATATTAAAATTTATCCACCTATTCTTGGTTCTCATGATTCATGAAATTGTTTGTCCAAGGAAGCATGGGTATAAAGCTTTTGTATTCATTTATTTGGTTGGTTCTTTTTGGCAGGACTGTGTTTTTTATGGACAATACAAATGCACAGGACCAGGAGCTAGCTTCGCTGGAAGAGTATCATGGTCTAGGGAACTCACTGATGAAGAAGCTAAGCCTTTTATTTCTCTTAGCTACATTGATGGTTCTGAATGGATTAAATTTTAATAACATAATTTCAGTAACTATATCGCAAAGATTTATATTTGTTCTTTTCCCCCCCCCCCCCCCCCCCCCCCCCCCCCCCCCACCCCCCAAACCTTTGTTCAAGCTTCTAGTATAGCTGAGTATATACCTTACCATAAAGTATTTACCAAAAAAAATAGTTTAGTTTTTATTAAAAATTATAATATTATTTTAATATGTTATGCATTAATAGAATAAGAGTGTGAAATAAAATAAAAGTATTCTAAATAATTGGGTAGTTATCAATTTTCCATCCAAAGATTTGTTACGGTACAATCTTACATAAAAAAATTTAAAATATTCAGTCTTTCATCCGTACATCAAATAACGTTCAATTTTCCATCAAAAATAAACAATGTCAAGTTTTTGTTGAAGTGGTAAGGTTATTTAGTCATTTCAATTATGGGTGGCTTTATGTACATGATAATAAAATATGATCGTAAAATTAATATTTATAAATAAAATGGCAAAATTTATTATACATATACTTGTTTGAAAATGTTTGGTAGGATTTATATGTAATAAAAGTTTTTACAATAATATGCGGTGGCTTTAACGCCTTATGAGAATCTTTACTCCTAAATATTCCTAATCATAGGTTTGTGAACAAATAGAGCATTCACAAACTAAAGAGATTAGCATGCTAGATATGATTCACTCTTAAGTGTGGTAGCCGATCTCATAAATTACTAGCGGTTCTGGTCGCTTGGTATATCACATAGGTACATAACATGTTTATGTCCATCGAATTGACCACAAGAGATTTCACATGCAACGGTTATCCAATGTGTCTGTGAAAACTCTCAAGTAACAATTAAATGAGTGGTTCTCCATGTCTTCATAATCTTATACATGGATCTTGTAGCTTTGACATTTTCCTCCCTCAGTTCGCAGAGCCGGTCGTAGGGTATGATTGGATTACGTGTTGATGTGTACGAGTATTTTGAAGATGGCCATAGGATCGTCAATTTCACACGGATAACTTTTAATTATGAGTGTCATATCTCACTATGCGGATTAATATATATGATTAGTGCAATAAGACTATGACAATAGTGGAAGAATCTTCTTGCTAAGATTCATGGATAGCACTGTCACAAATATATCAAAATTATACTTTTGATAGTAAGGGTAGACACTATACATACCCTAGGTCATTCGGTGGAGATATAGCAGATTTGGGATTTTATCATTTGGGAATCATCTAAGGAATGAGTTTTATCATTCCTTCTCATTAGAGGACCTCACATATTATGAAGGTTTACTTTATGGCGGAATATCGGTAACGCAGCGGAAACGCGGAAAATCAAAATTTTTCGATTTCAAAATTTTTACTCGAATCCATTAAATACACTTATTTATTTAATTATCCAATTATCAATTCTGAAAAATTACACAAGAGATCAAATTTCTTGGTAATTATCGAATTGCCCCAAAACTTTAAAATTGATTATTTTAGCCCAAAATTATCAAAATAAATTTTGGATGATTCTAAAATATTTTTCAACACATCTAATGCATCAAAATCAGATTTCACACAAATCCCCAATTTTTGAGTAATTACCGTGAGCACCCCAAATTTCAAGTAATTGCATTTTGGTCCCTTTTTGTTCAAAACATGCCAAGATCAATCCAATCAACCCAAAAATTTACATGCATCATATTCATACCATAATACATCACATATATGAAAATCCCCAAATTTGGAGTGGGTTATGAACCCTAATTTTTAATTTCATCAAATTGTCCAATTGTACCAAATCTTTAAAATCCAACACTTTAATCCATTCAATACTTCACCAAACAAGCCTCATCACTTTGAAATAACTCTAGAACAATTCTAGGTCACCAAGGAGTGGAATGACAACTTTGATTTTCAAAGAAACAAAAGTAAGCCTTTGGAAACCATTTCAATGCTACTTACATCATGAATCTTTCATCCAAGTTCTCAAACAATAAACACAAACCATAAGAAAGAGAGAACATCCAAGCAACACAAAATGATGCTAAGCATGTTAGAAAAATTTCCATGTTGAAGACTTAAAGAAAATACTTACAAAAACAAGTTTTCCAAGACTTTTTCCTTTTGTCATCCTCAAGCTTGCTCTCAACTCCTTTTGTGTTATTTTTGTGTGTTTGAAACTTATGAAACCCTAAAAATGAAACAACAATATATACCCCTCATATTTGGCCTTGGCCGAAACTAGGCATAAGGGAAAATATCATGATATTTTTTTATTTGTGTTCATTAAAGCTTGTCAACTTGTTTACTTGAATCATTACAACTTTAATAACCTTTTAACAAGTCAACAAAAGCAACTCAAGCCATTAAATAAAATATCATAACCTTAGATATTTATATTTTAATTAATTTAATTATTTTAATAATTAAATAATTATTTAAATACAAATATATTAAATATATGTATTATATTTACATTAAATATCAAATACATATATATTTATGATATTAGTCAAATATCTCAATTTCACAATTAATTAATGTGTTTTGATAAAATCTAACATTAAATGCAAATACACAAAAATTAGGAAATGACTATTGGTCTCATCGCATGTATTTTTCTTTTAACATTTAAAACGACTTATAAATAATCAGTATTATTTATAAATGTTGCCCTAGTGCTCTACAAGTATATTTCATTAGTGAGACTCTCTAGATTCAGGTATATCCGTCACAAAATCTAATTTTGTGTCCATAATTTACCCATCCGTAGATTATGACGACCACGGATTAACTAGCTGAATCATACAGGCGAGGTCATTGCATACATATAATCCCTCTGTCACAGGTATCCGGATAATACCAAGATACAGATGTAAACGTCAAATCTCTATAGGTATTATCTCGTCGACGTATCTATTTAGCAATCTCTAAATAACATTCAGAACTTACTTTCCAAGTATACTGTGGCCACATATTTAACAGACTGCTAATCTATATGGACTACATATGCTCTGTACACAGAACTGACGGATCATATCTTGATACACAAGGATATCCTGAGGATCGGTCCACACCAACGAACAGGCGGAGGTCTGATCTAAATATTCGGTGACGTGAACTGCCATCTAAGTATGGAGGATGTCTCATACATCCACAGTGGTATCTCAAGTCGAATGACCACTATGCTATCCATTAGAATCTTCGGTGAGTCGTTCAGTGTTTATCCCCTATAACACCTACACGTCTATACGAGTCTCCATAGACTCATGGTTCATTGGGATAAACCATCAGACCAAGTCTCGATATACGACATGTACTGGTCTCAACGATTTGACTAACCGACCCGTGTTTAGTAAATCTTGACCAGGAACTATATTTGATAATATACATTTAGAGTAACACTTCCCAATGTCAATACAAACTAGTTTTGTACCTGTGTACTGCATTATATATTATCGGGCCTTTGTCTAATATATATACATATCACTAACCACATTTAGTTTCAATCTAATCGTAATCAGATCGAATACGTATATAAAAATAAGAATGCAACCATAAATAAGTAATATTATGGAAAAATGAATTATTGTATTCAATGAATCAGACATAAATACGGTCCGGATTGGCGTCTGAGCACCAACCCAACATTGCTCGATAATAACCTTGGTCCTTAAAATTAAGAACTACAAATATTGACTGATGTCATTGGAGAGTTTTTATGTTTTTGATTAACTACTACTGTGATTCAATTATATTCCCAAATTTGATGGAACCCAATAGGTACAACCTAAAAAAGTATGGATTCAATGTTTATTAGGTTTTATTGTTGGGGTTGGTGCTCAGAGCGCCAATCCGGACCGTATTTATGTCTGATTCATGAATATGAAATATCCTCTTTTCCATAATATTACTTATTTATGGTTGCACCTCTGTTTTTATATACGTATTCGATCTGATTACGATTAGATTGAAACTAAATGTTGTTTAGTGATATGTATATATTAGAAAAGGCCCGATAATATATAATGCAGTACACAGTTACAAAGGTAGTTTGTAATTGACATTGGGAAGTGTCACTGCTAAATGTATATTATCAAATATAGTTCCTTGTCAAGATTCACTAACACGGGTCGGTTAGTCAAATCCGTTGAGACCAGTACATGTCGTATATCGAGACTTGGTCCGATGGTTTATCCCAATGAACCATGAGTCTGGGGAGACTCGTATAGACGTGTAGGTGTTTATAGTGGATAAACACTGAACGACTCACCGAAGATTCTTAATGGATGGTACACCAACGTCAATAAGAATCTTCTCGGGTTGAGTAGCATAGTAGTCCTTCGACTTGAGATACCACTGTGGATGTATGAGACATCATCCACACTTAGATGGAAGTCACGTCACCGATCTATTTAGATCAGACCTCCGCCTGTTCGTTGGGTATGGACCGATCCTCAGGATATCCTGTGTGTGTCAAGATAGGATTCGTCAGTTCTGTGTACAGAGCATAAGTAGTCCATATGTGATTAGCAATCAGTTAAATCTATGGTCATAGTATACTTCGGAAGTGAGTTCGGAATGTTATTTATAGATTGCTAATAGAAACGTCGACGAGATAATACCTATAGAGATTTGACGTTTACATCTATATCTCTAGGATTATCCGGATACCTGTGACGGAGGGATTATACGTATGCAATGACCTCGACCTGTATGATTCAGCGAGTTTATCAGTGGTCATCATAATTTACGGGTGGGTAAATTATGGACACGAAATTGGATTTTGTGACGGATATACCTGAATCTAGAGAGTCTCACTAATGAAATATACTCATATAGCACTAGGGCAACTTTTATGAATAATGGTGATTATTTATAAATCGTTTAAACGTTAAACGAAAAATACATGCGAACGGGCCGAACCGTCATTTCCTAATTAATGTGTATTTGTATTTAATATATGATATTATTAAATACACATTAATAATTATCGAATAAAGATTTGTGACATATATCATTAATATATGTATTTGAGATATTTAAAGTAAATATAATACATATATTTGAGATATTTGTATTTATTAATTATTTAATTATTTAATTGTTAAATGATTAATATAATTAAAATATAAATATCTTACCAATGATAAAGTTAAGAAATGATTATAAGTGTAATGTTTGACTTTACATTAAAGGAAATGGTTGTCAAATTGAGTTTGACTTCTTAAGATATTTGTTTTAATTGTTAAAAATTGAAAATATCAATTTTCTTTTTATTTTTGTTATTTTCGGCCAACACCCTAAATAAATATAATTGTTATATTTTTTAGTTGCTTTATTTTGACTTTAAGAAAATCATAAAATGGTTTCTGATGACTTTTGCAAGTTGATAAAGCAACTTAAATGAAACAAAAAATATATCTAGATATTATTTACTTACCAATTTCGGCCAAGGCTTAATTTTGTGAGTATATATTGTTTTGTTTCATCTTTTAGGGTTAGAGAAGTTCATATACCAAAATAAACACAAAAAGTGGTTGAGAGAAAAAGTTTGGAGAAAATAAGAAAATCTTGGAAATCTTAAGTTTTGTAAGTTTTTTCTTTCTTCCTCCAACATGAAAATGTTTCTAACATACTTAGCTTCATTTGTGATGCTTTGATGTTATCTCTCTTCTTATAGTTTGTGTTTATTTGGTTGAGAACTTGTGTGAAAGATTGATGCATGTAAGTGAGCTTAAACTTGTTTTAAAGCTTTACTTTTGATTCTTTGAAAATCAAAGTTGTCCATTCTAGAGTTAGTAAGCCACTCTTTGGTGACCTAGAATTGTTCTAGAGTTGTTTCAAAGTGGTGAGGCTTGATTGGTGAAGTATTGAATGGATTAAAGTGTTGGATTTTGTAATTTGGTGAAATTGGACAATTTGATGAAATTGAAAAATTAGGGTTCATAACCACTCCAAATTTGGGGCTTTTCATATATGTGATGTATTATGGTATGAATATGATGCATGTAAATTTTAGGTTGATTGGATTTGATCTTGGCATGTTTTGAACTAAAGGGACCAAATTGCAATTAATTGAAAATTTTGGGTGGCTCACGGCATTAGACTAAAAAATTGGGGATTTGTGTGAAATCTGATTTTGATGCATTGGATGTGTTGAAAAATATTTTAGAAATGATTTAGAATCATCCAAAATTGTATTTGACAACTTTTGGACTAAAATGATCAATTAAGAAAGTTTTTAGGGCAATTCGGTAATTACCAAGAAATTTGATTTCTTGTGTAATTTTTCAGAATTTGATAATTGGATAATTAAATAAATAAGTTTATGTAATTGATCCGAGAAAAAGTTTTGAAATCAGAAAATTTTGATTTTCCGCGATTCCGCTGCGTTATCGATATTCCCCCTTAAAACCCCAACAAAATGGTATCAGAGCAAGTCCGATTATGGACACCCCGATATGATTAGCCCTTTAAAATCTAATGCTTTCTTTTAATTTGATTAATTTAAAGTGTATGACACTTTATGGAATATCCCCGCTTAATAAATTTTAAAGTAACTGGTATTTGGAATACTTGTTTCTTGGTCCGTCTTGTCAATACGGTTTATAAATATTTTCCGTGACTACATCCGAGACCGTGCCTCTGCTGTGAGGGTGTAGCCGATAGAGATTTATTTATGCCGGATGTATATAAGATACTAGATAAATTCAAGCGAAAGCGGAATCCTGAACGTGCCCTAGCTGTCAGGGTTACGCAAGTAACTTGAGTTTATCATTGACGAGTTTTAACCTTGGTACGTCTCCTTGTGGCCTGCCTTAGCAGCGACAACAAGAAACGACCAGGACCGGAAACCCAAAGTCACTAGTGAGTGATTGACAATGAGTTGTCTACCTGTGAATATACGTAGGCGAGACTGTGCCTCTGCTGTGAGTCGAAATATATTCATGGGGTCCTCTTCCCATTATGGAATTCGATTTAATTATTGAATTCTCGTTTTTCCGTTGGGATTACGGTATTACGTAAAATAGTGGGAGGCACTGCTAAGTTTAAAAATTCCTTAACTTAGGCAGTGTGTATTATTATGGAAATAGCCGCTTGTTTATTTTCCTTAATTTGATTCACTGCACACATATTTTGATATGTTATCTGACTTGACTCTTGGTTGCAGTTAATTCTGGAATAGGTTCTAGATACTACTAGACTAGGATATTATTAGATTGGTCTAAACCATCGGGAACTATTGTTCCGATTTTCTTCAAAAATCAAGATGGTTAATGATTTAGTTTCTAAGTCATAATAGATAATCTAGATAGATATCCCTTTTATGATATAATACTTTAGAGAGAATAGTTTCTTATGCAGTAAGAATTGACTTGAATTAGTTCATGTCTCGAGATTCTTGACTGGCATTAAGAAAGCCCCATTAGGTATTTGTTTATCTAGTAATGACGTTTCTTAGCTTTAATGATCTATAGAGGCAATGTGTCTGACACAATTTGCTAATCAATTATTTGCAATTGTTGTGAATAGTTGAATGCAAATAGTAAAGCTAAAGAAATGAGATGTGTATAGTTGCGTATAGAAAATATCGATTTTCACAATACTACAACTATAGGTATTGGATACCAGATCTCCCATCTAGTTATTTAAAAATATTAGTTAATGATTGTTTTGATATTTGATATCGAAACTCGCGACTATTGGATAGTTACTTGTTCTTTATAAACAATTGTTATATATTTTAAATATAACTAGTAGTGTCATTGACGTAGAGATAAACATTAAGAAAAATTATTCGGTAAAATAAATAATTTAGAACGGTGCTTTATGAGTTTAATCACTTAAGCATTAGATGCTTATTCCGTATGGTAAAGGATGGTTTGATACAAGATCACACCACACATCCTTATCCATTTAATGAATATTGTATTCAGGAAGGTGATTAAAATCTCGTTTAACCAATGATTTGTCATTGGACCACCAGATTCATTAAACTGATACATTAGATGTATGTAGTTTTAATGAATTGTAATTGTTTAAGGTAGTTTTATTTACTTTGTAACTTAGTTTATGAATTGTCATAACTTAGTTACGTGTTTCTGAAAGAACACATATTGAACATCTTGAAATGATCAAGAACTTTCAATCTGCTCTGATGAAACGTAGATTGAACATTTTTTACTTGCTCAAATATATTCAATCTGAAATTTTGAAAACTTGATCCTTAAAATTCATAACAAGTCTTTGAATTATTTAAAGATATTTGATACGATCAAACATATGAATTTAAAGCAACTAGTTCTAAGGCTATTTAGTGAATATGATTCTTATTCAATATTATTCTTCCACGATTCCATCTTAATGAATTGAGTAGTGGGAGTAATTGAATCTTATATGATTTGATTCGTTTGATATTGAATGTTACCGAATTAGTTTCAATACTTTTGGGGTTATGCTCCAGTAACACTAATTCATCTCTTTAATTAATGTTCCATTATTTTATACAGTTGCATATATGATATGTATAGGTAGAAAATTCGAATCTTGAAAAGTTTAAGATTTGAATATTTCTTTTATATAATAGTTATATAATGAAAATTATTTACACCTCGGGAGTATAAGTAAAAGTTTATTATTTATTCTATTGATATAATATAGTATTCTATTTGATAGAATATCTTTTCTACGATCATAAGTAATAAAATTATTTTATTACTTGGTATGTAACATCTGACGTTAATCATTGTAGAAAAAGACTTGACTTATTGAAGTCAATTGTGAGAATGATAAACTATAATTGGAACTAGGTAATTAATAAGATAAAACAACCCTTATAGATCTTCCGTACAAGTCCAATATGATAACAAAATCATTCACGAGTATTTGATACTTAATGGTTCTGTTGTTTTCTTATTGAAGAAAAATTATCCTATAACTTATAATGTAAGCGATATTTGATATCGATTCTGGAAGTTCACCATTGAATCATAGATCTAAGATTGTTCATAGCTTACTACGATCAAGTTTTGAACTTGATCAAGCTTTAATTATGAATTAGTTCATAATTTGTGCTAATTGTTTTCGCAGCAAAAGCAGTGTGAGCTTATTAAAGGTTTGACCTTTATAGTATGACAGTGAGAAAAGTTATACTCAGCAATCTATTGTAAATTATGAGAAAACTTGTCTCTAGTCACGCTAATTGAACAATTAAAGATATATTGGTTAATGTTGATATTAAACTGTACATTTTAGCTAAAGAATGCAAAGTGACGTTTTGGAGTAACTTATTCAGATAAGAGATCAGTTGTGATTTCTTTGTTTGAATAGTTCATTATGAAATGGCCCTAGAGTTTGTATTCTGCTGAGATCGCAGTTTAATGTTCTAGCTTATAGAGCCTATTGTAGACTCGAATAAGTCTTCCGAAAATCTGTGTTATCTGTTTTTGATATCGTCAAATTGTCTGATCTTGTTAAAGTATAGAGAATACATGTGTGTTTGAAGGGTTAGCGGGAGCGTACAAATTACTTTCTAGTGTTATATATCCTAACAACATTATCATTATTATATTAATAATGAGATGTTTGTAAGGTAAAAGATTTACATAAGTCTTCTTTACTCCGTGAAAGCAGTGGGAGTAGTCTCTGTTATATTTGATATAAATTTTTATATAAGATATAAAATTAAGAGACTTGTGAGATACTCATATTAGTCGTGCATTAGATATGATCTAATAAAAGACACAACAATGCTATCTGTATGACAGTTACTATAACTGTTTGACAGTTAATGTGTGACTTGTATATAATATTCATCTTTCGTAAAGTATGATTCATTTTTCGAAAGAAATATTGATTAGAATGTCTAATCAATCTTATGTATCATTTTGATTTCGGCTATTACAACAAAGGGACAAGGTAAAGAAAATTTTAAAGATCCATACCGAAGCCGGTGCCACCACAAGCAACTTCCACCACGCTAAGGAAAGTCGTTTCCTACACTAATAATATCCACATCTACTGTTATCCAGAACCTATTATAGAAAACTGCAACCATAAGTGAAGTCAGCCAACATATATAAAATATATATGCAGTGAATTAAAAGTTTATTTCTATCTACAAAATAGAATAAGGAAAACATAAGCGATAATTTTCATAATATTATACACTGCTTTAGTTATGAATTTTTAACCCAACAGTGCCTCCCACAACTTTACGTAATACTGTAATCCCTAACGGAAGCGAGAATTCAATAAATAAATCGAATTTTATAATGAGAAGTGGACCCCGTGAATATATTTCGACTCAACAGCTTTGGCACATTCTCGATGTAACATCCTCGATCTAGAGATGCTACCGGCAGGGGATAGCGGTGCTAACCCCCTAAGCCTCTGACTCTCTAACTGTGCTATAAACTATTCAAATGCAATATTATGGATGTAAACCATAACTTATTTTGAAATACTTTTTTTTCTCATATCTTTGTACTCATAATACTTTACTTTACATACACTAATAGATGCTCATAAGGAATCACACTATACTAGTGTATATAAGAAACTTTTACATGAGACTGAGTGGACTCTTATGCCATACGACTCAATGCTGGTGGACTTCAACCCTGGTGACTGCATCAATATCCATCCTCCCGAGCTTGTCATCCTGGAATCCTTACAAAACAATAAAGACTGGTGGGGGGTTAGATCGTTATACGATCTAAATGAGTGGACTAAAACTGAAAACTGAAATGAGAACTTGATTTCAAAACCACTATTTTCAATAAAACATCTTTATATGCAAACTTGTTCTGAAAGCTTTTTCTTTCTAAAAATTTCTTTGGAAACTCCAGTTTCTGAAAACTGTCTCTAAAATCTAGTTTCTGAAAACTATTTGCTAAAAATCTGAATTTCGAAATCTGTATTGTGAAACTCATAAAACTATATGAAATCTGAAAACTGACAACTTTTTCTGAAATCTGTATTTCTGTCTGAAAACCTGGACGTATGAGGGCGTTACGTATCGTCGTCCCCCCATATGCCTAACTGGAGCCAGCAATGCAAATCCATGACTTTGGGGCGTTACGTATCGCCGTCCCCCAAAGCATGCCACTATTGTCTCAGAAACTGGTGGTCTTGGGGCGTTACGTATCGCCATCCCCAAGCCACAAACTGGAGCTGGGGTGCAGATCTATGCTACCACCCAAGCTCAAACTAGGGTCTTGGGGCGTTACGTATCGCCGTCCTCCTAGCCCGTCTGGAGGATCTGAGAGCGTCCCCTCAGTCCTCAACATGTGCACATGCTCTCTGTATCCGTCAATTCCAACTGTATCTCTGTAATAGTTACATACTGAGGTGAGTTTTTACCTCATGCCCCGGAAAAAACATAAAACATGTTCTGAAAACATAAAACTCAAACTGAAACATCTGTTTTCCATAAAACTTCTCAAATCCATATAAATCATATATGATATAAAAACAAACTTGGCTAACGCCCTAATTTCTGAAAAGTAAGTCTGATTGAAGAAAATGTAAAATGAAAATCAAGTAAAAGGGAAAATGTCCACTCACTGATTTGGGCTTGACGGCGTCTTTTCACGGCGTCGACGGTGGTTGTGAGTTTTGACGTTGATCTATAAGAATAAAGGGATTGTTAAAACAAAGATATATTTAATGAACTTAGAAGAATAAATGAACCAGAATTTTCCAGGTTTTTGGGTCAGATTTGGAATTTTACTGGGAGCAATTGGGAAGGAATTTGGACTTGAAATTTTTATGGATGAATTCCCTATGAGTCTACTTTATCTCAAATTTTACGGATCCTGATTTCAATTCCCGAACTCCGTAAACAAACTGATTTCTACCAGCTGTTCAGCAGGGACAGAATCAGATCAGTCCCTGCTGATCACTCCAATTAGAAACTTCGGCAAAAATTCTTATCAAGTCCAATGGTTCTGAATTTTTTATATGTAGGTCTCCTATGTGTCTATTTTATTTTGGCGCTGACGGCTCATCGTTTTGACACCCGAAACTCATTTTAAAAATCAAAAACCGAGCCTAGGTCATCAGGTCACAGGTGCAGACTTTACTGCCGATCAGTTAACTTTGGAGATTTTTCTACATTAGCGTCTTAAGTCCAAAAATTCTGATTTTTGGATATATTACTACCTTATATGTCTAGTTTATCCAGAAATTTACGCTTCATCAATCAGACATCAAAAACGTAACTTATAAGCAATTCTTCACAGCTTATCCAGAAAACATCCTAAACCAACATCGCCATGTAACTTTCTTATTTCGCCTTCTTTTCTAATTCCGTAAATCCAATACCCCCATCAGAATTGTAACCATTTTAAGCACCATTTATAACATGTGAATTGTGTTTATTTTCTTCAATTAATTGAAGTGTGGCATTATATCGAACACTTGGTGTGCGGCATGCCTAAATCCCCTCATTCTTATAACCTTAAGTAACTCTACCCCCATTTTTACATAACTTAAACCTACCATTTCACTTATTTCTAATCATCCAACATCATCCAATTCCATTATTCTTTCATAATCAACAAAATTGAAATAACAAACTAAAATCATCCAAACACCCATTTCTTAACTAATTAACTACTAATTCACAACACATAACATGTCTCTACAACTACCATAGCATCAATTTACCAAAATTCCACAACTTGAAATTTGGGTCTAGATTCATTACCTTGTTTTTTTGTTGGATCCTCAACTCCTCAAAGGTTTCCAATGGTTGCCAAACCTTCTTTGTTTCCCCTTCTCTTCTCTTCTTTCTTTTTCTTCCTTCCTTTTTCTTCTTTTCTCTTTCATCTCCTTCTTCTTTTCTTTCTTCCTTTCCCCTCACGGTTTCTTCTTTTCTTTCTCCCTTCATTTCGTTTTTGATTATTTAGAAATAGTGAATAGTAGATCCTTTTTATAGTGGAGCCAATTGTTTTTGGAAAGTTGGGGAAAAGAGTAGAAAAATCTAGAAAATTGGAGAATTCTCTCCATTTAGCCCCGAAATTACTATTCATCTAGAATTTGACTTGCGTTTTTGTCCTGATTCTAGTCCGAATTTGAAATGTTTAACACGGAAGTTGTAGGTCTCGGTCTTGAGCTTTCCGATGATATAAAATTCATAGAAATCGGAGGTCATATGAAAAAGTTATGCCCCAAATACTATGGGTAGTATAAAGGGGCACATGGTACATCTCTTTCTCGGGACTTCGGAAAATTTCCCGATCGTCTCCAAGTCGTTCCATAGCCTATATAAGTCCAAACATAGTTTATTTTTCGGGTTATTTACGTTTTAACCACTAAAGTTATGATCAAATAACAATTGGGTACTAGAATATTAACATTACATTTTACTACTAAACTTATAAAAATTTAACACATTTTTACTACTTTTCCATCTAAACCGTTAGTTTGACCGTCAGTTGACTTTAAAAAGATTGTTTTTATCCTCCAAATAAAATAAAGTGAAAATTATAATTAACCTTTAAAAAACATGATCTTCTCTTATTATAACAATAAAAGAATACTTCAACATCACTTTATAAAATCTTCATCTCTAAATTTCCATATACCCAATAAATAAATATTTATTTACAAATAGTAATAATAGGTTCTCATAATAACCAAAATACTTAAAGTTAACAAAAAAAGGATATACTAGAAAATCATATTTCCAATATTCAGCGTACGATTACCACCGTTTATTATAATATTTATAATTATAATAATGTGTGTGTTAAACTCGTTTATCCTTAGGATCAATAAATGTCATGGTCACTAACGTCACTAACGGTTTGGATGGAAAAGTAGTAAATTTAAAATTTTTATACTTTAGTAGTAAAATGTACATGGTAATATTCATCTTACCCAATTGGAATTTGATCCTAACTTTATAGTGAAACGTAAATAACCCGTTATTTTACATACTTTTTGTCTCGTACGTAACGGTATCACTGTAGACAGTAGTAAGGACTACCGGTCGTTACAAATTATCCCCCCCTTAAATAGGATTCGTCCTCGAATCTTCTCTGGCGTCTACTCGTGATCTTCTTAATTTCGCGAATATCCATAGATGCTACTACACTTTACCTTTTTGCCGGTAACCTCTACTGACTATTAGACCTTTCCTCTTTTCCCTTTCCTATGTCCTCGTCCTGTAATACTTTTTGCTGAGTACTTTTGACTATTGTCCTATTGTTCTGTCGCTGTACCTTATACTCCTTATCTCTAAGATTTCTTTCGTCTAGTCCTTCACTTATGTCCCATGATTCCTTAACTTGAGCAAGTTCTTAATAACTAGTATCTTGGCTCACCCCGGGAATTCTAATATCTCATACCTATACTTGATATTTCTTTATTCCACTTGTCCAACTTGACCTAAACATTATTTCTTATTACTCGACTATCATCTCCCTATATTTCCTTTACAGCTCTCAGCAGTTTTTAAACTTTTCTTCTTCAACAACCGCTTTGCATTAACCTATTTCGTCGTCCCTGTACTATAATACAGACCTACCAAACCACCCATACCCGCGGTTAAACCATCCCAAACCCGTAGTGGTTTGGTCTCCTTAAGCTAGGGATGGGTACCTTACGCAATTCCTCACTAAATCTTTCTTAGTATTTTTTTCATCTTTTCTTTATTTTTCTAAAAGCTTACTTGGTCTATGTTTTATCCTTGGACTATATCTTATAGATCTCAATTCTCGATCTTTCTGTACTATTCTTTTGTATCCGTTTGTCTTCTTATACGCGGTCGCAACTAAGTATCTTCTCTTTATTAATTTCCATATTAAGGTAAATATGCTCTCTTGGTTTTTATATTACATTACTCTTCTATCAATACTTACTTAGTATGTTCTCTCTTGTTTGTTGTTGTTACCCTTTGACTATCTCACTTTCCATACTAGTATCAATCATCTTGTTGATTTACTTTTTTCTTCCTTCTTTACTTGAAGGATATCTATTCTCATATGTCCTTGGTTATCCTTAACACTGTCATTTACATTCTTATCATATACTTAGTTACTACTTCTTCTCTTGTTACTTTATCTAATGGTTTCTCTTTACATCTATTACTCGGATTATCTTTTCTTTTCTTATTATTCTGATTTAATGCTGTTCTTAAGGGTCATACGTTTCAGTCTTTTATCACTACTCTTGTACTTGCTTCTGGAGTATCTCAAGGTTACGTTTCGGGTCTATCTTTGTTACTGGTATCAATCGAGGGTTTGGAGGGTGAGAACAAATCTTGAGGCTCTTCTGTTGTGGTATTTCGGTGACCCATACTTTTGCCTAAGAACCTCATGTATACCTGTCTGGTATCTCTTTCTATAATGGGTACTATTACTAAAACTTTTCTGACCTACCTTTTTCTAACTTTACTTCTGATTCTTGCATCAACAAAATACTTCATATCCTATACAAATCCTTCTAGAAGTATATTCTTTAACAAGCTCCTTATATTGTTTCTTTATCTTAGTCCTTCACTTCTTACTTACTTCTCTGAAAAAAACTCTTTCTAGTTTGTCTACTGCGAACATCTCTTACTAAATCTTTGATCCATACACTATTCTCCTCCTACAACCCTTACTCTTAACTCTATGAGATTCTTTATAAGTTGCTTACTATTTTCTATAAATCATTTTCCATTATCTTTGTTCCTCTAATTTCTCTGCTTCCTTGAAAGTTCCTTGACTTAGTTATCGTGCCATCTCATGATTTATCTATCCTATCAACTATTCTCCTTTATTGATCATTTTCTCTACTAGCTATAGGATTCCACGATTATCATCGATTCTTTACTCCGACTTATCTTGATCTTTGAACTATTCTGGGTTTTCTTCTTTATTTCTTCGAAACTTCCTTGATTCTTAACCCAAGTAGTCTGTCTTTTAAGGTCCTTTAACTTCTCAAAATAGACTTCGTTGGTTTTCTTACGGTCGCCTGTACTCATGCTGATAGGAACTACTAGTATCTCATCGGTCATTTTCTTTATGTCTGGGGGAAGCTTCTCCATCCTTGTTTTAGTACTCAATATCCTAATGGGGCCTATTGCTCATGAAGGGTAGGTACGAGGTAGACTCTATCAGGGTAACTTTCTTAACTGGTATCTCGAAGGAGCGAAGATCTGAGTAAGTCGAAACCTTATCTATTAGATCTTTTGGCTAGGGGAAGCTATCTATTATCTCAATCACCACTGATCTTGTTTACCTACAGGTCTGAGTTCAGAAGATCTAAAATCTCTCTCTCTTCTTATGGCATTTCCATATCTATTAAAGGGTTCCACGATCGTCCTTAATACTTGGGAAACTTACTATCTATACGGAATGGTTCAGAAAAAGTTGAATCAACTCGGAGGAATTCTTCTGAGGAAGGAAGATATTTCGCTCGAGGAAAAGAACTTTTCCTTAGATTTACTCGGCTTTTATTCTAATCTAATCTTGCTATACTCATTTTTACTATTAGTTCCAGTATTATCCTTTGTTACTTATCTCCACGTTTCTTATTCTTATTTCTATTGATTTCAACATTTCTTGTCTGTTTCTTTTCCTATACCTTTGTTTACTTCCTTATCGATTCGATTATGTATCTCTATTTCTTTCTTATATCTGGTTACTTTTACCTTCTTACACTTCTCTTTGCTTTTCTTCCAGCTTTTTCTCTTTATCCTATACTGTATCTTTTTGCTTGTTATTTCTGGTTACTTAACATCTAGATACATTTCTTTTTTTTTTTTTTCCTTTCTAGTTTTCCCTCTGATAAGTGGATATCTTTTAAGTTATACTATCTATAAGAAATACTTGAAGGCTACTGGTTCGGCTTGAGGAATGTTCTGAGGAAGAAAAAAATCTTACTTCTATTGAGCATCTCTAATACTTACTAGGGCTTTCTCTATTCTTTTTTTGTTGCTATGAATTCTTGTACTTTCTCACTGATCTAATCCTGTATCTCGATCTTTTCTTACTTCTGACTACTTAATTATCTTTACATTTTCCTTACTTCTCTCCTAGCTTTCTTTTTCTCTTATACTTTCTTGGATAGCTTTCCTTGGAACTTACTATCTAGTTCTCTAGCTTATACCGGACTTCAGGGAGTAATCTAGGATGATTAGGAAATGATTTCTATCTAGAGTAAAGAAAAGAGTTCAAAGGACATGGGAATATTTACTAACCTGTATGTGAAGCTTTGAGGACGTACTCGAGGATCGGATACTGGAGAGGTAGCGCCCTGCATACTAGTATCCCGGACATACTAAGTATACAAGACTTCAACACTCTACCCACTGCAGTCACTGACTCCCTAGACCATGCTCTGATACCATCTTTGTAACATCCCCGATCTGGAGATGCTACCGGCAGGGGATAGCGGTGCTAACCCCCTAAGCCTCTGACTCTCTAACTGTGCTATAAACTATTCAAATGCAATATTATGCATGTAAACCATAACTTATTTTGAAATACTTTTTTTTTCTCATATCTTTGTACTCATAATACTTTACTTTACATACACTAACAGATGCTCATAAGGACTCACACTATACTAGTGTATACAAGAAACTTTTACATGACACTGAGTGGATTCTTATGCTATACGACTCAATGCTGGTGGACTCCAACCCTGGTGACTGCATCAGTATCCATCCTCCCGAGCTTGTCCTCCTGGAATCCCTACAAAACAATAAAGGCTGGTGGGGGGTTAGATCGTTATACGATCTAAGTGAGTGGACTAAAACTGAAAACTGAAATGAGAACTTAATTTCAAAACCACTATTTTCAATAAAACATCTTGATATGCAAACTTGTTCTGAAAGCTTTTTCTTTCTGAAAATTTATTTGGAAACTATAGTTTCTGAAAACTGTCTCTAAAATCTAGTTTCTGAAAACTATTTGCTAAAAATCTGGATTTCGAAATCTGTATTGTGAAACTCATAAAACTGTATGAAATCTGAAAACTGAAAGCTTTTTCTGAAATCTGTATTTCTGTCTGAAAACCTGGACGTATGAGGGCGTTACGTATCGCCGTCCCCCCATACGCCTAACTAGAGCCAGCAATGCAAATCCATGACTTCGGGGCGTTACGTATCGCCGTCCCCCAAAGCATGCCACTACTGTCTCAGAAACTGGTGGTCTTGGAGCGTTACGTATCGCCGTCCCCCAAGCCACAAACTGGAGCTGGGGGTGCGGATCTATGCTACCACCCAAGCTCAAACTGGGGTCTAGGGGCGTTACGTATCGCCGTCCCCTAGCCCATCTGGAGGATCTGAGAGCGTCCCCTCAGTCCTCAACATGTGCACATGCTCTCTGTATCCGTCAATTCCAACTGTATCTCTGTAATAGTTACATACTGGGGTGAGTTTTTACCTCATGCCCCGGAAAAAACATAAAACATGTTCTGAAAACATAAAACTCAAACTGAAACATCTGTTTTCCATAAAACTTCTCAAATCCATATAAATCATACATGATATAAAAACAAACTTGGCTAACGCCCTAATTTCTGAAAAGTAAGTCTGATTGAAGAAAATGTAAAATGAAAATCAAGTAAAAGGGAAAATGTCCACTCACTGATTTGGGCTTGACGGCGTCTTTTCACGGCGTCGACGGTGGTTGTGAGTTCTGACGTTGATCTATAAGAATAAAGGGATTGTTAGAACAAGGAAATATTTAATGAACTTAGAAGAATATATGAACCAGAATTTTCCAGGTTTTTGGGTCAGACTTTGGAATTTTACTGGGAGCAATTGGTAAGGAATTTAGACTTGAAATTTTTATGGATGAATCTTCTATGAGTCTACTTTACCCTAAATTTTACGGATCCTGATTTCGATTCCCGGAACTCCATAAACAAACTGATTTCTACCAGCTGTTCAGTAGGGACAGAATCAGATCAGTCCCTGCTGATCACTCCACTTCGAGACTCCGCCAAAAATTCTTATTAACTCCAATGGTTCTGAATTTTTTATATGTCAGGCTCCTATGTGTCTAGTTTATTTTGGCGCTGACGGCTTTTAAAAATTAAAAACCGAGCCTAGGTCATCAGGTCACAGGTGCAGACTTTACTGCCGATCAGTTGACTTTGGAGATTTTTCTACATTAGCGTCTTAAGTCCAAAAATTCTGATTTTTGGATATATTACTACCTTATATGTCTAGTTTATCCAGAAATTTACGCTTCATCAATCAGACATCAGAAACGTAACTTATAAGCAATTCTTCACAGCTTATCCAGAAAACATCCTAAACCAACATCGCCATGTAACTTTCTTATTTCGCCTTCTTTTCTAATTCCGTAAATCCAATAACCCCCATCAGAATTGTAACCATTTTAAGCACCATTTATAACATGTGAATTGTGTTTATTTTCTTCAATTAATTGAAGTGTGGCATTATATCGAACACTTGGTGTGCGGCATGCCTAAATCCCCTCATTCTTATAACCTTAAGTAACTCTACCCCCATTTTTACATAACCTTAAACCTACCATTTCACTTATTTCTAATCATCCAACATCATCCAATTCCATTATTCTTTCATAATCAACAAACTTGAAATAACAAACTAAAATCATCCAAACACCCATTTCTTAACTAATTAACAACTAATTCACAACACATAACATGTCTCTACAACTACCATAGCATCAATTTACCAAAATTCCACAACTTGAAATTTGGGTCTAGATTCATTACCTTGTTTTTTGTTGAATCCTCAACTCCTCAAAGGTTTCCAATGGTTGCCAAACCTTCTTTGTTTCCCCTTCTCTTCTCTTCTTTCTTCCTTTCCTTTTTTCTTTCTTCTTTCTTCTTCTTCTTTTCTTTCTTCTTTTTTTTTTCTTTCTTTTTTTCTTTCTTTTCTTTCTCCCTTCAATTTCGTTTTTGATTATTTAGAAATAGTGAATAGTAGGTCGTTTTTATAGTGGACCCAATTGTTATTTGGAAAGTTGGGGAAAAGAGTAGAAAAATCTAGAAAATTGGAGAATTCTCCATTTAGCCCCGAAATTACTATTCATCTAGAATTTGACTTACGTTTTTGACCTGATTCTAGTCCTAATTTGGAAAAATGTTTAACATGGAAGTTGTAGGTCTCGGTCTTACATTTCCGATGATATAAAATTATAAAAATCGGAGGTCATATGAAAAAGTTATGCCCCAAATACTATGGATAGTACAAAGGGAACATGTACAGTTTCTTCCCGGGACTTCAGAAAACATGAGCCAGTACTCCAAAGTATACCATGGTACAGTTTCTTCCCGGGACTTCGGAAAATTTACGATCGTCTCCAAAGTCGTTCCATAGATATAAGTCCAAACATAGTTTATTTTACATACTTCGTCTCGTACGTAACGGTATCATTGTAGACAGTGTAAGGGACTACCGGTCGTGACACTTGCCAACGTATATTCACAAGTAGACAACTCATTTTTAATCACACTCACTGTGACTCCTGATTTTGGTCCAGACCGTTTCTCGTTGTGACAGCTTTGGCACGTTCACAGGAGGCGTATCAATGCTTCACTTGTCAGTGACAAACTCAAGTTACAGATGTAGTCTTGGCAGTTTTGGCACGTTACAGCTATAACATCAAGAAAACATTCGCATCCTTACTGACAAGGCGGACCAAGAAACAAATATTCATAATACTAGTTACTTTAATATCTTATTTAATGGGGATTTTCCTATTGTCAAACAATCCGAAATTAATCAAATTAATTTCACTTGCATATGGAAATAATAAAATTGGATGAAATATCATATATCATGCATGAAAAATGTAATGGATGTAGGATCAGACTGGCTCTGATACCATTTTGTTGGGGTTTTCTCAAAGGCGCAGGCGAAAGCGCGGTTCGGGCTAAATCGTAACTTTAAAAAAAATTAACTTACCGAATAAATTATTCAATATCCCATATGAATAATTCTTTCATATCTCACCTAAATATATTTATTCGATATCACATAACGACATAAATAATTTAGAAAAACCACGAAATTTTTATGAAAATGTTTTTCCGCAATATAGTATAATTTTTACCACTAATAGTACTTGGGCAATTCATAGACTGTCCGAAAAGTGACTAATTCATTGTTTGGACAGCGGACACCCAATAACACCGTTTTTCACTGTTTTCGTATGTTTTCAATCTGAAATAATTTCCGGCAATTATTCCAATGCCCAATACACATCCAATACATTTAAATAACATATTTTTTATCACCAAAATTTCATAATTTCCAGATCTGATATGGGTGCCAAAAATATCATTTTTCATGCTTTAAATCCAATTTTCTTAACATTAATTATATTAATATTTACACCAATCAAAGCCACTACCAATGAAGAACTCAAGAATAATTCTATGAGTTATAATAGTGGTCATAAAACTCTAGAATGACAAAAAGTCATCAAATGACAAAATTGAACTAATATTACACTAATATTATTCAATCTAACTTCACACATGCATCTAGTCTCCAAATCCATCCTCCAAATCCAAAAGCACCAAAATCCAAGAAAGAAAGAAACCCTATAACTATTTTTAGATGTTCAATAATAAGAAACAAACTTTCTAAGCTTAAGAATATTACAGATTACCTTAAAATCTTCAACTTTCCTTAAGTTTCCTTCTTGATTTCATCATTTTCTCTCAAGTTTCTTCAAGAAAATATTTGGGAGCTTTTTCATGGAGTTATGAATGACCAAGTGAAGCTTATCAAAGAGGAAAAATAATTTTTCACTTTATATACAAGGCTTAACCTAACTTAGGGGCAATTTGGTCATTTTGGTTCATTTAATTAAAGCCTAAGGTTACTTGTTCAATTTGAACACTTAAAGCTCAAATGGCATGTCATTTGTTACCGATAATAAATAAACATATGTAATAATAATTATTATAAATGGATATTAATCTAATTAAATATAAAGTTAAAGTAGATAAATTCAAATTGAATACTTCAACCTCAAAGTTTAATATTATTAGTAACCAATAATAATTCAACATATTACATATCAATTATGTAATATAGATATTATTTAATTATCTAAATATTTAACATTTAAATATCTAAATAATTAATTAATACAATAATTATTATATATGTATTTTTATTTACACTAAATAAGAAAATACATATATTAATGACATGTGTCAAAATCTCATTTGATAAATAATTATTTTGTATCAAATCAAATTTTGTATCAAATATAAATACATATTAATTATTAATTGACCAAAATCCCCTAATGTATGTATTTTCATTTAACTGTTAAGCAATTCGAATTAACTTATTTAATCTGGTAAAGTATTATGAATAATCTATATTATCCATAACGTGTTGCCCAAGTGCGCAACAAGTACACTTTATATTGTGGGACTCTCTAAGTTTAGGTTTATCCATCACAAAATCCAATTTCGTGTTTATAATTCACCCACTCGTAAATTATGACGACCACGGATAATCTCGTTAAACTATGAAAGTCGAGGTCATTTCATACGTATAATCCCTCGGTCACATGCTATCAATATTATATCAGGGATATAGATATGAATATCAAATCCCTAAGGTATAATATAGTCAACTTTCAAATTTACGATCTCTAAATAACACTCGGAACTCATTTCCGAAGTATACCACTGCCATGGATTTACTAGATCACAAATACGTATAAGATATCTATGCTCTGTACACAGGACTGACAGATTCTATCTGATACTCACATGATATCATGAGCATCAGTCCACACCCAACGAACATGTGGAGGTCTGATCTAAATAGATCGGTGACGTGACTGCCATTAAAGTGTGGATGATGTCTCATATATCCACAGTGGTATCTCAAGTCGAATGACCACTATGCTACTCGACTCGAGAAGATTCGTATTGACGTTGGTGTACCCTCTATTAGGAAATATCTGGTGAGTCCTTCAGTGTTTATCAAATAAACACCTACACGTCTATACGAGTCTCCCAAGACTCATGGTTCATTAGGATAAACCATCGGACCAAGTCTCGATATACGACATGTACTGGTCTCAACGGATTTTACTAACCGACCCGTGTCAGTAAATCATGACCAGGAACTTTATTTGAGAATATACAACTTATAGTGACACTTCCCAATATCAATTACAAACTACATTGTAACTGCGCACTACGTTGTAAATCCTGGGGTCTTTGTCTAATATATACATATATTAGACAAAATCATATTTAGTTCCAATATAATCGTAATTAGATCGAATATGTATATAAAAATAATCGGTGCAACCATTAAGTAACTAATATTATGGAAAATAGAATTATTCGTATTCATGAATCAGACATAAATACGATCCGGATTGGCGCTCCAAGCACCAACCCTAACAACTTTTATGTCGTCTGGCTCAAGAAGATTCTCCTAAGTGTTAGGTTGTTGTTGGATTCGTACCGAAAATGGGGGAACTCCAGGAATTAGAAGATGTTTTCTCTCTCTCTCCCTCAAGGATCGGAACTTCAAGCCTTCTTTATGTTGGATTCTAGATGGTATTTTAAGAGGGGAAAGCCCTCTTTTTATAGTGGCAGAGAGGGACATGGAAATAGAAGGAGAGATAAAATCCCTCCTCAATCTCTTCTCTGGCGTTAGTATATATTGTAAAATTCGATACATGTCCGGGCGAACGTTCAATTTGAATTGTAAGTCTGGCCAACCATTGATTAGTCTGTAACTTCAGCTTTTGGAAATTTACACGTTTATTGACCACCCCGATACATGACAGGTCGAATGTTAAATTTGAATTTCATATCCAACCGGCCACAATCAGATCTCTTGTTCTTAATAACTGACAATCTGAACATTCAATGATAGTTGTTACTTGTCCAACCGGATTTAGGATTTTTAAGGTGAGTCCGACCGAATATCCTGGTTTGAGAGAAGGTAGGCCAAATATAGATGATGTTTGATTGTCTTTTGGTTATATTCCCTGAAGTTCCTTCCTTCCTTGGCACTCATCTAATAATTTTCTCCATTTTCAGGGAGTGTCCCCGTAAGACTCATCAGCAGTCTATGCGTAAAAATATAATGTCTACACTATGAATTAGCACCCCCATATTATATGGAAAGAATTCATCTTGTATTTCATGTTTCCATACTCAAAAAGTACTTGTATGATGACTCTAATGTTTTAGAGCCCGGTCTATAAAAATCAGTCGGGATTTGTCATAGCTTGAGCTTTCTATAAACCATTGTTGATCGATAGGTTAGGAAGTTGCGCTTTAAGAATATACCATCAGTAAAGGTCATTTGGTAACACCACTAAGACCAATAAGCCACATGGGAATCTGAGGATGTTATGAGATAGTAGTATCCTCATCTGTTCTCAAATCAAGATATTTTCAGGAACTTAACTTAAGTTTGGATTCGAGGACGAATCCTAAATAACGAGGGAGAATGTAAAACCCGATTTATCATGGCGTGTCAACTACGTTTACTTTTTCATGCATGATAGGTTATTATGTATTAGTGGGTTGGATGTCCTTATAGCCCATCTTGGGAGATCGGAATAATTTGTTAGTTTTAGTATCCCTTTAATTTAATAGATCCCATGAACAGTCCTCCTTAGTTTGGCAATATCATGAGTTACATATGTCATTTTCTAAATGATTCAAGTGGCGTTTGAAAGCTTAGACACAAGGCTTTTTCCTTGAATCCATGCGTAACTAGGTCAAATGTTGAAGTCACGTTACTATGCTAGAAACGTGAAAAGAAAGAAAATAAGTAATAAAGCATTATATTTATTATTATTTTATTAGAAATATCAAAGCAAATTCATAGCTAAGGTTATTTTGACCCACTTCCTTCTTCCTCGCACCTTAACCATGTCCAAGCAAGCCACTTTCTCTTTTTCTTTTTGTTCCCTCGGTAGCCATGGATTTGTTGTGAATAAACACACAATAATAGAGGATAATTTGAGAGAAAACTCTTCTTTTATATATCCACAAAAGAATTACAAAGCTTACAATACAAGCTTTACAAAAAACTCTCACCAATCACTCTCACTACTCTTTCACACATTTAGGGATACTTAGGAATGATCTGGGGGCTCTAATTTATAGTGCCCAAACCGCGTGAACAGTGCCACGCGGTTTGGCACTGTTGAAGGTACTGGATCCTGCTTGTTGCCAACTTTGTGGCCTGCTGTCTTCACTTCACTTTTGCATGCTTTTCAACTTTGCATGCCACTGCTGAGTGCTTTCGGTGCAACTTTGCCAAGCAGTTTCAACAAATCTCCCCCTCGGTGAAGATTTCCCAAAATCTGAGCCGACCATCAATCATCCAAATCCGGATCCTCCAAAGGATCCTCCCCTGGCTGCATCTGTATGACTGCCTACGTACCCTGAGTTGGGATCAAGCCAATCGTAGTTCTCTGAATCTCCCCACTCTGACTATGTGGAGAGTTTTGTCATCCCGGCTATGGCACGACAGATTTCAAGCTTCTCCTTCGGTAAAACCTTCGTGAACATATCGGCACCGTTGTCGTCGGTGTGAATTTTCCTGAGTTCTAACAGCCTTGAGCTCAGGACGTCCCGTATCCAGTGATACCTCACATCGATATGTTTTGACCTCGAATGAAATGTGGAATTTTTACCGAGATAGATAGCACTCTGGCTATCGCAGTACAAAATGTACTTCTCCTGCTTGAAACCCAATTCCTGGACGAATGTCTTCATCCACAGCAATTCCTTGCAAGCTTCTGTAGCTGCAATGAATTCTGCCTCTGTTGTAGAAAGTGCAACACACCTCTGCAACCTCGACTGCCATGCCACAGCTCCTCCTGAGAGAGTAATCAGATACCCCGAAGTAGACTTTCGGGTATCCACATCTCCTGCCATATCTGAATCGGTGTAGCCCATCAACACTGGTTTGTCGCTGCTTCCAAAACATAATCTCATCTTGGATGTGCCTCGAAGATACCGCATATCCATTTGATCGCATTCCAGTGTTCCCGTCCTGGGTTTGACATAAACCGGCTGACCAATCCAACTGCGTGTGCTAAGTCTGGCCTCGTGCACACCATGGCATACATTAGACTTCCCACTGCTGAGGTGTATGGAACCTGTTTCATTTCCTCCTTCTCTGTCTCAGTAGAGGGACTCTGCTGCGTACTCAATCTAAAGTGGGTAGCAAGAGGAGTGCTAACCGCTTTAGCCTTGTCCATCTGGAATCTCTGAAGTACCTTCTCGATGTACTCCTCCTGTGACAAGTATAATCTCCTGGCTTTCCGATCACGACCGATCCTGATGCCAAGAATCTGTTTAGCTGGCCCCAAGTCTTTCATCTCAAAAGACTTACTCAGTTGCTGCTTCAAATTATCAATCCTCGATTGATTCCTGCCAACTATCAACATATCATCTACATATAACAGTAAGATGATAAAGTCATCGTCAGAAAACTTCTGAACGAAAACACAATGGTCTGAAGTGGTCTTCTTGTATCCCTGCTCCCCCATAACTGACTCAAACTTCACGTACCACTGTCTCGGTGCCTGTTTCAAACCGTAGAGGCTTTTCCTGAGTCTGCACACAAGTCCTCTTTCCCGCTGACTCTGAAGCCTTCTGGTTGCTCCATGTAAATTTCTTCTTCCAGATCTCCGTGAAGAAATGCGGTCTTGACATCCATCTGCTCAACTTCCAGGTCGAGGCTTGCTGCTAAGCTGAGTACCACTCTGATGGATGACATCTTCACAACTGGAGAGAAGATTTCATCGAAGTCAATGCCTTTCCTCTGATTGAATCCCTTGACAACTAGTCTGGCTTTGTACCGGGGTTGTGAAGTGTGCTCCTGTTGCTTCACCCTGTACACCCATTTGTTCTTCAAAGCCCGTTTGCCTCTTGGCAATTTCACCAACTCAAAAGTGTGATTGTCATGCAAAGATTTCATCTCATCTTGCATGGCTTCCTCCCACTTTTCTCTGTCCTCTGTTTCCACAGCCTCCTGGTAGCTCTCGGGTTCTCCCCCGTCAGTAAGCAGCACATACTCATATGCAGAGTATTTGTTTGAAGGTCGCCTCTCTCTGTCAGACCTTCTCTGTGGAACTGTTGGTGGAACTTCTGGTACTGGTGGTTGATCATGATCATCATCTCTGGGAGCTTCATCACCTGTACCCTCATGTCTGGGAACCTCATCTTCAACTCGTACTGGCACCGGTGTCTGAGGTTCTGGATTCACATTTCTGTATTGCTGGGGCATTGTCTTCATCTCCTTTCTGATATCTTCTATGGTCTGGTCTTCAACAAAGACAACATCTCGGCTTCTGACAATCTTCTTCTCCACAGGATCATAGAGTTTGTAGCCGAAATCATCCTGACCATAGCCAATAAAGACACACTGTCGCGTCTTTGCATCAAGCTTGGATCTCTCGTCCTTTGGGATGTGTACAAAAGCTTTGCACCCAAAGACATGTAAGTGCTCGTATGACACTTCTTTACCTGTCCAAGCTTGGTTAGGAACATTACCTTTCAGTGCGACCGCTGGGGACATGTTCAAAACATGAACTGCTGTGATGAGTGCCTCCCCCCAAAATGTCTTCGGCAGCTTGGCTTGTGACAGCAAGCTTCTGATCCTCTCGCACAAGGTTCTGTTCATCCTCTCAGCTAGGCCATTCAGCTGAGGTGTCTTCGGAGGTGTCGTTTGATGTCTGATTCCTTGCGTCTTGCAGTACTGATCAAACGGACCTCTGTATTCTCCACCGTTATCTGTTCTGATGCACTTCAGTTTCTTGCCGGTTTCTCTCTCCACCAAAGCATGAAACTCCTTGAACACTCCAAGCACTTGATCTTTTCTCTTCAAGGTGTATGCCCAGATCTCCTTGAATGATCATCAATAAATGTCACAAAATACAGTGACCCTCCAAGTGTTCGTGTCTGCATCGGACCGCATACATCTGAATGTATGAGATCTAGTACCTCCGGTTTCCGTTGAGGCGGGGAGCTCTGGAAGGATACTCTGTTCTGCTTTCCAGCCATGCAGTGTTCACACTTCCGTAAGTGTGAGTTCTTCAATTCCGGAAGAACATTCCGCCTGCGTAGTATCTCCATCCCTGTTTGGCTCATGTGACCGAGCTTTTTATGCCATAACTCGGCTGCCTCATTACTGTTAACTGTATTTATGCTACTATTTGAAAGCTTAGCATGCATCAAATACAGAGTTGAATCTTTCTTACCTCGTGCCACGACCATTGATCCTTTAGTGAGCTTCCAGCATCCGTCACTAAAGGTGCTGCAGAAACCTTCATCATCCAGCTTGCCTGTTGAGATCAGGTTTAACCGGATATCTGGGATGTGCTTGACTCCCTTCAACACTAGCCTTGTCCCGTTCTCTGTTTCAAGGCAGATGTCTCCAATACCGACGGCTTTGGACTGTCCGTCATTCCCCATCCTTACAGCACCGTAGTCCCCTGGTGTGTAAGATGAAAAGAAGTCTCTGCGAGATGTGGCGTGTATGGATGCGCCACTATCTATCACCCAACTGGTCTCGTGGCTGGCAAGATTCACAACATCTTCTTCATACATTATGCAAAATTCTTTGGAGGTTTTCTCGGTGGTAGTAGCAACTCTTTCTTGATTAGAGTCACCATCTCTCTGGACTGCTCGTTCTTCAGTTTGTAGCAATCCCGCTTCATATGGCCTTTCTTTTTACAGTGATAGCACTCAATATCTCTAGTTCTTGATTTCCCCTCGGTTCTTGTCTGATCTCCCTGGGCCTCGGCTTTTACTCCTCCCCCTTCTGGTGTTCTTTTCTGTCACTAGAGCTTCTGAGGTTGAGGCTGATGCTGACTCCTGCATTCTCGTCCTCTTTTCTTCCTCGAAGATCCTGGTCTTTGCCATCTCCATAGTGACTTTCCCATCTGCGGCTGAATTGATCACCGTAGATCTGAACGTTTCCCAAGATTCTGGTAACGTATTAAGGAGTATTAAACCATTTACCTCATCTCCGAAGTCTATGCCCAATCCAGACAATTCCTTCATGGTTCCGAGGAAATCGTTGATATGATCCGCCACAGCTGTACCCTCCTGGTATTTCAAACCCATCATCTTCTTGATGTAGTACAGCTTGTTGTTGCCAGTCTTTGCTCGAAAAGCTCCTCCAGCTTTCCCCATAAGGTACGTGCATTTGCATCTTCACTGACATGGTTGACGATACTATCGTCGATCCACTGACGAATAGTACTGCATGTTTTCTGGTGAAGATTAGCCCACTTTCCATCGGTCATTCCTTCTGGTTTCTCCTCCAGAAATACCGATCCATCATAGTCCTTCACATACAGAAGGTCTTTCATCCTTCCTCTCCATGTGAAATAGTTTGTACTGGTTAACAAAATCATTTTTCCGTTGCTCCCCTCCATCATAAAAATTCTAAGCAGAATTTCAAAAAACGGACCTCACCGTTGCGTCCGGAATGGTCGAAAATGGTGGAAATGACACTCGTTTGTCAAAATCCGACACAGGGACCAATTGCAAATTCCAGAAATTACAGGGGTCAAAGTGCAATTTCCAAAAGTTCAGGGGCCAAAGTGCAATTACGGAAAAGTTCAGGGACTATATTGCAATTTACAAAAAGTTCAGGGACTAAATTGAAAATATCTGAAAGTATAGGGGCTAAATGTAATTTCCAGAAAGTTCAGGGACCTATCTGAAATTTACCAGGCACCGCTGACGTGGCAGCTGACTGGATGCTGACTGTGCGCTGACGTGGCGCTGACTGGGCGCTGACTGTGCGCTGACGTGCGGATGACTGGGCTGCTGACTGTGCGCTGACTGGCGCTGACTGGCGCTGACGTGGCGTCGTCTTCAACCTCCAGAGCGCGTGCGGAGCGTGTGCGCGTGGTTGGCGCGTGAGGAAGCCTCTGACCAGCGCGTGCGGCGCGTGCGATTCGTCCGACCTCCGTTCGATCGCCGGAAAATACACCGTGCTCGTCTCGCCGTGAAAAGTCCGATGATATGCTCAAAATCGATTTTCGACAACTTTCGTCGGAATCGACTTTCCGAACCGAAACTTCGTTTCTGAATTTCGGGATCCCTCCGTGGAACCGTAGCTCTGATACCACTTGTTGTGAATAAACACACAATAATAGAGGATATTTGAGAGAAAACTCTTCTTTTATATATACCCACAAAAGAATTACAAAGCTTATAATCCAAGCTTTACAAAAAACTCTCAAACACTTTACTCTCTATCTTTCCTCACACGTTTGGGATATTAGGAATGATCTGGGGGCTCTAATTTATAGTGCCAAACCGCGTGAACAGTGCCACGCGGTTTGGGCAATGTTGAAGGTAGCTGGATCCTGCTTTGTTGCCAACTTGTGGTGGCCTGCTGTCTGCACTTCACTTTGCATGCTTTGCACTTTGCATGCCGCTGCATGAGTTGCTTTCGGTGCACTTGTCTCCAAGCACAGGTTCAACATGATTGTCATGGAAATTGAATGTCTTCCTTACAATTACTGTGTTAATTTTAGAAAATAAGTCTCCCATCTTTATCCTAGTATTTGCCTTATATTTCTAACATGATTTCTTAAGTTATTATTTGAATCAATGGAATCCAAGTATGATTCATGTTCATGTTGCATAAGAGTATTGCTTAAGCATGATTGATAAGGATTATCATGTTTTGTGCATGGATAAGTTATATTAAGAACTTAAGCCATGATGTGTTGTTGCCGTAATCTCCGTGATTTTTGGATGATGTTTAAACATGTTGTAACTAGACGGTGATG
>SKCR01025616.1:0-37211 GCA_019454045.1 Zanthoxylum bungeanum
TTTATGTTGACGACGACCGACTCGGTGGGACGTAACCCGACCCCGAGCTGAAATGAACACTTGGCTCCGGGGGAAATGTTACGTCCCCAGACCAAAAGGACTGACTCGGTGGGACATGACCCGACCCCGAGCTGAGAAGAACACCTGGCCCTGGGGGGTTGTCACGTCCCCAGGCCAAAAGAACGGACTCGGTGGGACGTAACCCAACCCCGAGCTGAGATGAACACTTGGCCCTAGGGGAATGTTACGTCCCCAGACCAAAAGGACGGACTCGGTGGGACACGACCCGACCCCGAGCTGAGATGAACACTTGGCCCTGGGGGAATGTTACGTCCCCAGACCAAAAGGACGGACTCGGTGGGACACGACCCAACCCCGAGCTGAGATGAACACTTGGCCCTGGGGGAATGTTACGTCCCCAGACCAAAAGGACGGACTCGGTGGGACGTAACCCGACCCCGAGCGGAGAGAAACCAAGTGACCTCGGCGGAACGAATCCAGCCCCGAGCCGAATAAACAAGTGGCCTCGGCGGAACGAATCCAGCCCCGAGTCGAATAATCCAAGTGGCCTTGGCGGAACGAATCCAGCCCCGAGCCGAATAATCCAAGTGGCCTTGGCGGAACGAATCCAGCCCCGAGCCAGGTAATCCAAGTGGCCTTGGCGGAACGAATCCAGCCCCGAGCCAGGTAATCCAAGTGGTCTTGGCGGAACGAATCCAGCCCCGAGCCAGGTAATCCAAGTGGTCATGGCGGAACGAATCCAGCCCCGAGCCAGGTAATCCAAGTGGTCTTGGCGGAACGAATCCAGCCCCGAGCCAGGTAATCCAAGTGGTCTTGGCGGAACGAATCCAGCCCCGAGCCAGGTAATCCAAGTGGTCTCGGCGGAACAATATCCAGCCCCGAGCCGAATAAACAAGTGCCTCGGCGGAACGAATCCAGCCCCGAGCCGAATAATCCAAGCGGTCTCGGCGGAACGAAATCAAGCCCCGAGCCGAATAAACAAGTGGCCTTGGCGGAACGAATCCAGCCCCGAGCTGAATAATCCAAGCGGTCTCGGCGGAACGAAATCCAGCCCCGAGCCGAATAAAAAAGTGGCCTCGGCGGAACGAAATCCATCCCCGAGCCGAATAATCCAAGCGGTCTCGGCGGAACGAAATCCAGCCCCGAGCCGAATAAACAAGTGGCCTCGGCGGAACGAAATCCAGCCCCGAGCCGAATAATCCAAGCGGTCTCGGCGGAACGAAATCCAGCCCCGAGCCGAATAAACAAGTGGCCTCGGCGGAACGAAATCCAGCCCCGAGCCAGGTAATCCAAGCGGTCTCGGCGGAACGAAATCCAGCCCCGAGCCGAATAACCAAACGGCTTCGGCGGAACGAAATCCAGCCCCGAGCCGAATAACCAAACGGCCTCGGCGGAACGAAATCCAGCCCCGAGCCGAATAACCAAACGGCCTCGGCGGAACGAAATCCAGCCCCGAGCCGAATAAACATCGGCCTCGGCGGTACAAGAGCAGCCCCGAGCCAGGAAGAAACATCGATCTCGGCGGTACAAGAGCAGACCCGAGTTGGAAAGAAACATCGATCTCGGCGGTACAAGAGCAACCCGAGTCGGAAAGAAACATCGGTCTCAGCGGTACAAGAGCAGACCCGAGCCGAAAAGAAACATCGGTCTCGGCGGTACAAGAGCAAGACCCGAGCCGGAAAGAAACATCGATCTCGCGGTACAAGAGCAGACCCGAGGCGGAAAGAAACATCGGTCTCGGCGGTACAAAGCAGACCCGAGCCGGAAGAAACATCGTCTCGGCGGTACAAGAGCAGACCCGAGCCGGAAAGAAACATCGATCTCGGCGGTACAAGAGCATACCCGAGTTGGAAAGAAACATCGATCTCGGCGGTACAAAGAGCAGACCCGAGGCGGAAAGAACCATCGTTCTCGGCGGTACAAGAGCAGACCCGAGCCGGAAAGAAACATCGGTCTCGGCGGTACAAGAGCAGACCCGAGTTGGAAAGAAACATCGGTCTCGGCGGTACAAGAGCAGACCCGAGTCGGAAAGAAACATCGGTCTCGGCGGTACAAGAGCAGACCCGAGCCGGAAAGAAACATCGGTCTCGGCTGTACAAGAGCAGACCCGAGCCGAAAGAAACATCGATCTCGGCGGTACAAGAGCAGACCGAGTCTGAAAGAAACATCGATCTCGGCGGTACAAGAGCAGACCCGAGGCGGAAAGAAACATCGGTCTCGGCGGTACAAGAGCAGACCCGAGCCGGAAAGAAACATATATCAACAAAACGGACTCGGCGGTACAAGAGC
The DNA here is from genome assembly GCA_019454045.1 of Zanthoxylum bungeanum. Taxonomy (NCBI): domain Eukaryota; kingdom Viridiplantae; phylum Streptophyta; class Magnoliopsida; order Sapindales; family Rutaceae; genus Zanthoxylum; species Zanthoxylum bungeanum. Next base: position 2,311 of record SKCR01025616.1, read on the forward strand.
AGACCCGAGCCGTAAAACATATATCAACAAAACGGACTCGGCGGTACAAGAGCAACCCGAGTCGTAAACATATATCAACAAAACGGACTCGGCGGTACAAGAGCAGACCCGAGCCGTAAAACATAATCAACAAAACGGACTCGGCGGTACAAGAGCAGACCCGAGCCGTAAAACAAATATCAAAACCATTGTGTGAGCCATAACAAACAAGTATAATCAAATGTTAACCTAAGTCAGAAGAGGTTTTTACTCACATTTTTGGGGATCCGTTGCATTTCTTGCAACTCTACGAGGGTCACTACAAGCAATGCTCTTCTTAATACATCCTTTCTGCATCTCAGCATTCCACGCATCGACCTGATGACTTCCGCTATCAACTTGGTCGACCTCAAAGCCGAATGGTCTATGTACTCACTGAGATAGCCTTCTTTCACCAAGTCTTCCACCTGCTCCGCAGGTCTCTGCACCCATTCGTGGCATGTCCCCTTACGTCATGGTAGATACAGTATGCCCTACTATTTCCCTCCTTAATTGGGAACCTCCTCAATTTAGGCTCGGCCAACAGACCTTATCCTGGATTTCCCGAACTATCTGGTGAAATCCCTCACGATCGGTGATTTCCATCTCTTCTGCCATCGTCTTACTACGCGAGCTGCTTTTTGTTGAGTTCCCCACAGACGGCGCCAACTGTTGACGGTGGATTTTGGTCTCAGGATAATATGGGAATATCACCTCCGAGATAATCCTCCCTCAATAGTGAATTTGTTTGGTGTATGGGGGACCAAAAGCAAACTTAGCAAAAGATAGATAAATGCACCAATCAACAAGGAGATTTAACGTGGTTCGGCGGATCTTGGTCCGACCTACGTCCACGGGCACAAACAGGATGATACTTTTTATTACTGAAATACGCTTCTCGGATCTTTTTTGTGTTTACAAGTCAGAGCTTGATGATTCTGATCTCAACTTTTAACCTCCTACTTGTTACCCCTTTTTACCTATGCTCTACCCTCCTATTTATAATAGTGTAAAAATCATATTCCTATTTGTACAAGAATTTCCTAGTTGAAACAATTTCGTTTCCATAAGGATTCCTAGTCAAAACTGTTCCATTTTCCCATAAGGATTCCTAATCAAAACTACATTTACTTCATTTATCCTATTAGGATATTAACTCACCAGTTTTCCTCATGAAAATAGGATAACTTTGTCATCTTATCCACAAGGATAGGGTATTATCTTCAGGAGCACGCCTCGCTATATGGTCGGTCTTCATGAGCGGTCACAATATATTTTTTTGTACTGAGAGTGCTGCTGTCGACCTGATAATTGGCCCGGTCATCCAATCTTTAAGTGGTCGGGTTAACGATCTTAAGTGCTCGGCCCCTGACTCATGTGGTCGGGTCGGTATTTATGATCCGGACCAATAAGGGAATTACCCTTTTACCCCTGTCGTGCTCTCTTAAATTACATAGTGCCCGGAAAACACCATCAACACACGTATTAAAGGATCTGAAAATTTCTTGACAGATCATTTAAGCAGATATCCAGAACATGGATAAGAACTTGGTCAATCAGATCAATAATATCGTGAGTAAATTACTCAAGTACAACAAAGACAGCATTCTATAGAACAAGATTTTTTGACTTTCAAACAAAAAGTCCTTCAAGAAGTTAATGATTTTCAAGTGAAGTTATCATTCGTCAATGATGAGTATAATGAGCTTTTTGAAGCTGTAGACATTTATGCAGAAGATTTTGACTCTTTTGCGAAAGAATTTTGGAGTGAACAAGAAACATCAGTCCTTGGTGGGTATTCACAAGATCCTTATGAGGATGTTCAGGAAAGTTTGCAAACTCAGGCAAATGTACAATCACAACAGCAACAACCTCAAACTGTGTATATTCCAGGCAACTTGCAGCCTCAAGCAAGTATAAACTCTCAAGGCTCACAACCAATACCACCTTCTGGTGTAAAAGAAAGTTTAATTAAAAGATTATCTTTAAAACCTGATTATTCTTCAAAACCCCGAACTTTTGTTATGGGAGGAAGTAGTAGTCAAAGTGAATCTGACAAGTTAAAAAATTTTCAAAAAAGAAAAACAGTTTCGTTTTCAATCGAAAAACCCCTTTCTCCATGGGAAAATGAGTATTTTGATTTTGCAAAACTTGTTTACGAAATAAAACAGGGAGATGCTTATTTCCGTTTACAAGACAAACATAGTATTTATCCAAGGTTTACTTGTGTTCATGATTGTCCTCCAATCTTTGTAAAGAGATTGGCAGATATGGATTTCTGGATAGACTTTATCCTTCAGAAAATTTAAAAGAAATTTATAATCTCCCCAGAGATTTTCAAAATGCTGTCAGAGATTTTTCTGATAATGAAAATATATATTTAAGGTTTTATTCAATCATTCCCGAATTTGATGGACAAATAATCTATGAAGCTTTTCATTTAATTACCATGGGATATGTAACGGAAGTCTCTTTAAGAGCATCTGATATAGACTACAAAGTGTCATTCTTCACTAAACGGTGGATGCATTATCGAAAAGCACTTGGAATTAAGGTTATTGGAAATCTGTTCAAATAATTCTATGAAAAGGGTTATCAGACCTATGAACAAGGGCCTTGATGGATGATTATCATGCCTTATGAAGAAGGAAGGAGGTGTAAGCAACTTGAAGAAAAAATAATTCAGATAAACACAGACAGATGGCCTAGTTGCCCAGAAACAGTGCTTGAGGCATGTCGATTGTTAAAACATCAACATCAACATCAGCTAGTGGAAAGAAAAAATTGAAAAGATCAGCACACATTGAGAATGTAAATAGAAGAGAAGATTGAATGACAAGGGTGGTAGACCACCATGAAGATAAAGCGTCGGCACCATAAAAATCGGACGCGTGTAAATGAAGATTCCTTTAAAAATTGTCGGCACCACAGTAAAAAGACACGTATAAAGTAAACTGTCGGCACACCACAAAGGCTGACAAGTGTCCACAATGAGCAGAGAGAGTAAGGCCTATAAAAGAAAGTGCTGAAGATGAAGAGGGGAGTTCGAAAAATTTTAGAGTCTTCTTTGTAATCTTTGCGAGCATATCTAAAATAATGTTTTGAGAAAAGATCTAAGGGAGTACTGAACTTCCTATAAATCTTATGTTTATGTAAAATATTTGCATATAAATAAAAGTAGTCTTTTCATTTACTCTAATTCTGAGTTAAGAGTAATTCTAATATCAAACACCAAAATCATACAGTGAGTCGCTTTGCTAGTTCTGGACTAGATGACGCCGAGGCATTGAGGCCGTTAGACGTTGTCCGTCAAGTAGCATACAGACGAAGGTTACTGCAGAAGGTGAATGGTAGCAGAGTGCACTTAATAAGGAAGACGAGGTAAGGCCCTAAAAGATTATTTTTATACAGTATGGAATTATTTTACAAATTTATGAATATATGATTTAGGAAAATTCAGGAAACCTAATTTCAAAAATGATAATTGTTTGTATGCAAATCAACATATTTGGTATTCTATGTGTAAAATTAAGACTAGATTTAAATATTTTATATGTAAAAATAAAAAATTGATTAGTTTATATTTTTGAGAAAGTGGTCCCGTCCACTCTAATAAACTCGGCGATATCTAGTCCAGAACTAGCAAAGCGACTCACTGTATGCTTTTGGTGTTTGATTTTAGAATTACTCTTAACTCAGAATTAGAGTAAAGGAAAACTACTTTTTTATTTATATGCAAATATTTTACATAAACATAAGATTTATAGGAAGTTCAGTACTCTCTTAGATCTTTTCTCAAAACATTATTTTAGATATGCTCGCAAAGATTACAAAGAAGACTCTAAAATTTTTCGAACTCCCCTCTTCATCTTCAGCACTTTCTTTTATAGGCCTTACTCCCTCTGCTCATTGTGGACACTTGTCAGCCTTTTGTGGTGCCGACAGTTTGCTTTATACGTGTCTTTTTACTGTGGTGCCGACAATTTTTAAAGGAATCTTCATTTACACGCGTTCGATTTTTATGGTGCCGACGCTTTTATCTTCATGGTGGTCTACCACCCTTGTCATTCAATCTTCTCTTCTTTTTACATTTCTCAATGTGTGCTGATCTTTTCAATTTTTTCTTTCCACTAGCTGATGTTGATGTTGATGTTTTAACAATCAACATGCCTCAAGCACTGTTTCTGGGCAACGAGGCCACTATCCGTGTTTATCTGAATTATTTTTTCTTCAAGTTGCTTACACCTCCTTCCTTCTTCATAAGGCATGATAATCATCCATTCAGGCCCTTGTTCATAGGTCTGATAACCATTTTCATAGAATTCTTTGAACATATTTCCAATAACCTTAATTCCAAGTGCTCTTCGATAATGCATCCACCGTTTAGTGAAGAATGGCACTTTGTAATCTATATGAGATGCTCTTAAAGAGACTTCCGTTACATATCCCATGGTAATTAAATGAAAAGCTTCATAGATTGTTTGTCCATCAAATTCGGGACTGATTGAATAAAACCTTAAATAGATATTTTCATTATCAGAAAAATCTCTGACAGCATTTTGAAAATCTCTGGGGAAATTAGAAATTTCTTTTAAATTTTTTGAAGGATAAAGTCTATCCAGAAATCCATATCTGCCAATCTCTTTACAAAGATTGGAGGACAATCATAAACATAAGTAAACCTTGGATAAATACTATGTTTGTCTTGTAAACGGAAATAAGCATCTCCCTGTTTTATTTCGTAAACAAGTTTTGCAAAATCAAAATACTCCTTTTCCCATGGAGAAAGGGGTTTTTCGATTGAAAACAAAACTGTTTTTCTTTTTTGAAAATTTTTTTACTTGTCAGATTCACTTTGACTACTGCTTCCTCCTATAACAAAAGTTCGGGGTTTTGAAGAATAATCAGGTTTTAAAGATAAATCTTTAGTTAACCTTTCTTTTACACCAGAAGGTGGTACTGGTTGTGAGCCTTGAAAGTTTATACTTGCTTGAGGCTGCAAGTTGCCAGGAATATACATAGCTTGAGGTTGTTGTTGTTGTGATTGTACATTTGCCTGAGTTTGCAAACTTTCCTGAACATCCTCATAAGGATCTTGTGAATACCCACCAAGGACTGGTGTTCCTTGTTCACTCCAAAATTCTTTGTCAAAAGAGTCAAAATCTTCTGCATAAATATCTACAGCTTCAAAAAGCTCATTATACTCATCATTGACGGATGATAACTTCACTTGGAAATTATTAACTTCTTGAAGGACTTTTTTTTTGAAAGTCACAAAATCTTGTTCTATAGAATGCTGTCTTTGTTGTACCTTGAGTAATTTACTCATGATATTATTGATCTGATTGACCAAGTTCTTATCCATGTTCTGGATATATGCTTAAATGATCTGCCAAGAAATTTTCAGATCCTTTAATACGTGTAATATTAAAATTATAAAAACTTAATATAACTTGCCATCTCTGTAACCTTATAAATTGAGGCTCTTGTGGGAATTTATTAAAAATTAAACCTTTTACCTGGGTATTATCAGTTTCTATTATGAATTTTTTAGGTAGAAGAAATAAGGGTAAATTTTCTTATTCCTCGAACAATTGCGAGTAATTCTTTTTCATTAGTTGAATAATTTATTTCTGCTTGATTAAAAGTTCCACTTGAGTATCTACATATTTCTCCAATATCTGTTTTTAACAATGCTGCCCAATATAAATCTGAAGCATCAGTTTGAACAATTAAATTATCAGTTTCATCTGGTAACCTTAGTTTTGGCAAATTTCTACATTCTTCTTTTAATTTTCTAACAGCTTCTGTATGTTCTACAGTCCATCCTTTGTATTGTTTTTTTCTTAATATTTTTTGTAAAATTGCTCGCTTTTTTGATAGATTTGGAATAAAGCTTTCAGAATAGTTTAGACATCCAAGAAATTTTTGGATCATTTTTCTATCTGACAAAAATCAGGGAATTCTTTGATTTTTTCATATATATGGGGCTGTAATTTTATCCCATTAGAACTTATAGTTAATCCCAAAAAATATATTTTACTTTTCTTTATTTCAGCCAGCCTCTTTTGAGATAAAATTATACCATTGGTTTTACATATTGTAGAAAATTCTTTTAAATGTTTTATATGTTCTTCATATGTCTCAGAACATATTAGTATGTCATCAACATATACTAACATATAATTATTATCTTTACAGAAAATTTTGTCCATTTTTCTTGATAAATTTGAGGTGCATTTTTTAATCCAAATGGCATTACTAACCATTCATAATGTCTGTTTGGGGTACTGAATGTTGTTAAAGGTACAGATTCTTTAGTTAACTTTATTTGCCAAAAACCTGATTTACAATCAAATTTGGAGTAATAATTTTTTCCTTTTGCAAGGTTGATTAAAATATTTTTATTTGGTATAAAATATCCATCAAATTGTGTTGCTTTATTTAACTCTTTATAATTTATAACCATTCGGGCTTTTTCCTCTTTTTATTTCAGCATGATTTCTTACCATAAAGGCTGGGCTACTGTGTGGGCTTTTACTGGGCCTTATCAAATTAGATCTAATAGCTCTTTATTTGTTTATTAAATTCATCTTTATCTTCTTTATTATAAGTCATATGTTTAACTCTGACTATGGTAGTTGGGTTAATTAACTTAATTTCAGCATATTCTTTCTGAATATCCCTTTTTCTATTGGATTTTCTCCATAATTTTTTGCTATTTCCTTTTTTACATCTTCTATAGATAAAGTTGCTTCCTCTAAGCAGTTGACTTGTTGACATTTATAACTTAATGCTTTAATTTCTAACTTGATCCATATTAATTCATCACCACACTGGGTTGGCTGAACTCTAAATGGTTTAAATTCTCTAGGAAGTTTTACTAAATGACCGCAAGGTGTTTTTAAGGTAATCATATACAAAGTTTGTGCATATTGAGCAAATTGTTGTATAAAATCATTTCCTAGAAGTACATCTACTTCGAGATTATCGTATGCATATGCGCGTTTAACTGTTATGATTTTACTACCTAGTAGAATAGGTAAATTTTGGGTATATTTTTCTATACTGGAATTTCCAGTAATTCCTTGAATTGTCATGGATTTTTTCCATATTGTTCCATTCTTTCCATAAGAAAGATTTGATTAACGTGATCTCAGATCCCGTATCTAAGAGAGCACAAGTGGTTATATTATTTTCTATAAATCCAATTTGGATATATACTGATAAAGGAAATTTTATTTCATTTGGCATTTACTTTTTATTCCCTAATTTTAGGGCATAAAATAATTTCTTCATCATTTGTAAATTCAAAACCTTCTTTGGTTATTTTATAATCTTCTAAGGATTCTAAAAATGAATTTCCTAGGAGAACATGATATGTTCCTCCTTCCATTTCACTATCCATATAGCAGGGTACATTTATTTCATAATGTCCAAATATGATTGGAACAACCACAATTTGGCTGCATTGAAAAATTATTCCATCAAAATTTTTATATTCGTATGGTTCTACTGATTCACATTTTAAATTAAAATTTTTATCTTTGGCTATATGACAATTACTTGCTCATGTGTCAACTAATATATACGGTCCTTTGATCATTTCAATTCCATTGAAGTATTCTCCGTTTATTCTTAATGTAGGTGCATGTCTTTTAATCTCTAAATAACTTGTACTTCTTCTTAATTTAGGAATAGTAAAAGTTGTATTTTTATTTTTTCTACTTATATCTAGGCTTTTTCTTCCTCTTGAAACTACAAGTTCGTTATTTTTATATTTTATAGGAATAGTATTTTCACTAGAAGAACTTCCTTCTTCTAGATTTGGAATTTTTTTCAAATTTTATCTTATAATTATCAGGTATACTGATTTCTTGTAAAAGGGGTTCCCTTATTTGACTTATCTCCGAACATTCTTCGGAAATTTCAATAAATGGTTTATTTGAATAAATTTCACCATAATTTGTATTACTTAACGAAAATAAAGCGGAGTAATAAACACTCATGACTTTATTTCCTGGTTTTATAAATTTATATTTTAGTAATTCAAAATGTAAACTCAATGGATCATTGAAATTTTTATCTTTAATATCTATACTGTATTTAGGATAACATGTAAATAGTAATTTTTTTATTTGCTAAATTACCTTCTACTGTCCCTAAATGAGCATCTTTTACATTGTAAAATCTTTCATCGAATAAACTAATTACGATTGAACTATCTATTCCTTCTTTAAATAAGGTCTTAAATAGTATCTGAATGCCAGCTAAATAGATAACATTTAGGGTTCATTTGCATTCACACATACCATAACATACTTCTCTTATACACATGCAAATTCCATTTCAGAATCATTACACATATATGTACATATCAATATTGATAATAATATAAGAAACTAATTATGTTATGAAATGACCAATTGATGATTATATTATATTTAAAGTGATTTGGGAATTTTGGGATAAAGGAGTATGGATGATCAAATGATGGTTAGGTGTATGTGAAAATAGAGTTTTTGTGATGAATTGTGTTATTGTGGTGCATTTGGGTAAGAAAAACGTGAAGAGGTGAGCTTTGGATCCTGGAAAATGGACTCACGTCGCGACGCATAGGGTCTCGTGTCGCGACGCGTCCTAGAAATTTTATGCAGAATGGCTTCTGGATTGAGCGCATCGCGACGCGTAAGAAATCACGTCACGACACGAACTGGAATTTTGTGACTACGTTTCTGGAACCGTGGGCGTCGCGGCACGTAATGCCTAGCGTCACGACGTGAAGACCAGAATCTCCCAAAATCAGTTTTAAACCGTCCCAGTTCCACTCTAGCATGTTAGAGGTCGCCTTATAGGTCTCATATCAGTTCGTATACATATCTTACATCAAAATATGAGCACGATAAGCCTTGTAGATAAAACATATTGATGTATCATTAAGCTTAGATAAATTCCGATGTTCATTTTACTACGTATATACTAATCAAGTTTCTGATCATAGATTATACACAGGAACCACAATCTTCTTCGATGGGGGGATTCAGTGCAGCCAAATTTTAAAATCAGTGAGTGGACACTCTCCTTTTAAATTGACTTTCATTTTGTTATTTTTCGTTTCAGACTTATATTTTATGATTTAGGGCATTAGATGATTTTATTACAATTATTACATGAAAGTTTATGTTTAAGAAATATTGAGATAGAAATGTTTTCAAACATGAGATGTATTTTAAGTTTTTCGGGGCATGAGGGAAAAACTCACATCAGTATGTAACTTGTTACAGCTTGGAATTGACGGATAACACATGTGCACACGTAGAGGACTAGGGGGACGGCGATACGTAACACCCCCAGATCCTAGTTTAGGACTAAGGATGACAGATGCCTCTAGATCCTAGTTTCAGAGCTTGAAGGGTAGTATAGATCTGCATCAACAGTTCTAGTTCAGTGGCTTGGGGGACGGCGATACGTAACGCCCCAAGACCAATAGTTTCAGGGACATTAGTGGCATGTTTTAGGGGACGACGATACGTAACACTCCAATGTCATGGGTTTCCACTTCTGACTCTAGTTAGGCGTATGGGGGGACGGCGATACGTAACGCCCCCATGTGTCAAGTTTTTTAGCAGATATACAGAGCTTAGTTTCAGAAATAGTTTCAGATTCAGTTTACAGAAATAGTTTTCAGATGAAAGTTTTCTAGAAAGTAAATTTTTCAGTAACAATAGTTTTACAAGAAACTTTCAGCAAAGATTTTTATAAAGGTTTTCCAGAGAGAGATCTGTTTTGAGACAAAGTAAAGTTTTCAGAAAATTTCAGATTTAATGCCTAAAAATGAGATTTCATAAAGAATTTCAGTTTTCACTCTAAAGACCATCCACTCACTTAGATCATACAAACGGTCTAACACCCCCACTCCCAATTTCTTTGTTTTGCAGGTATTCCTGGAGGACGAGCTCGAGAGGACGGATACTGATGGCAGTCACTAGAGGGTCTGAGTCCACCAGTCAGAGATTGAGTCAGTCGAGTTAAGTAAAGTTCAGTCCAGACAGATCGTATACTAGAGATGTGTATAAGTATTCATGTATATAATTTTTGAGATAGTTGATATTTGTATGTTTAGTCGTATGTGAACTATTTTGTACTATGTCATGTTTAGTCGTATGTGAAATATATATATAACATTTTTAAGCTTTCTCAATACGCCACGTAGGCGACTCAATTTTTAAATAAGAAAAATAAAATAAAATAATTTTAATTAATTATTAAATTAAGTTATCATATTCTTAATAAAAAAACTAACAAATTGATAAATCATACTCTAAATCAAACACGTATATAGATCTATATAGTTTATCATAATAATTTCATCAACAATGATTCCTCTAATTTGCAGCCACAAATTAAATTAAACGAAGGTGATCATTGGATTTAATCCAAAAACCACAATACAATTCTGTAAATATAGATTCACATATGTTGATCATTTTTATTGCATATATATATATCTTTAATAATTCTGATATGTTTACCTTTTTCGAGCTAAGAATAATACTATTATAATTAAGAGAAATATTAAAATTCACTATAAGTTTAATATTTTTTTAAAAATTCACTATTAAAAAATTATAAATATTTGTATAATATAATCCTAATAAGCATTTAATTCTTATATGCAACTAAGAAACCAATTTAACTTTAATTATTTGGCCAACTAATCATGCACATATGCAAACTATATGCTAATAAATACTTCAATTTCATGCAAACTAGAATTCTATGTACGTATGCAAATTATATGCTACTCATTACTGATGAAACGACGATGGGCGAAGAAATTAATGATTACAAAGTAGTAGAAAGAGATGGAAGTGGGAAAAAAGGAGAATAAAAATAAGAAGATTATGTATTTCGATTCAAAAGCGGTATTGTAGGACACAGAAATCGGCGATGCTGTTCTAGGCTCGCGGCCTAGTCGGGAGTACGGAGTAGCCCACGGGGGAACTAAACCGGAGAAATAACATGGAGTCGCCACCCAGTGTGAACTGGGAAAATGATTTAAGATCGCACTCACCCCTCGCAAGGGAAAACCTCAAACCGTTGAGTTCGGAATGGTCACTTACTTATGCCACTTGTAATGAATGGACTTGTGCAATAATCTAACTAAGTCTACGCAACAATATATATCCAAGAATAACCTAGATCTAGTTCCCATTCATGAAAGTAAATCCTACGTCTAAGTTTGCATGCTTTGAAAGTAAGTTATCATAAACGCAAACATACGATATCACACAATGGGCATGTTGAGTTATCAAATATAAAGAATAAATGACATCCTAAACATAAACGTAAATTAAATTCCTATTGCGAAAGAAAATAACTATAACATGCATAAAGAAACAACGTACTAATGGTTAAATCATGCTTAAGAAATAAATAACGTACTAGACAAAATAATGCTTAAAAAATAAATAACCTACTAGACTAAATCATGCTCGAACACAAGGTTGGATGAAACGAAATATGTGTCTCTCAAGTGGTACGTGGCATTGTATCCCGAGTACAAACCGCAATACCGTCCATTCGGATTCGGCTACGGAATTTACGTCCGGGTTTCCATCTGATATACCGCAAGAGAGAACACATATTCCGTTCATCCGGAAATCACATCATGCACCAATACACAATACTCATGCGAAATAAAGTAATAAAATAAATAAAAAATAAAGGATAATAAATAAAAGGGGTGCCCTCAGGTCTAACCTCTTAAGTCGTCTCTCGGAAGCGCGTTACACGGCCGTCGGAAGGGCCGATGCTCCGCAACTCATCCGGTTCACTGGTTCAACATTTTACTTCACTGTTTCGCTGTTTGGGCTGCTGTTTTTACTCCGTTTTACGGTGCTTCTGGTCACGGTTTGGGATTACTATTTTAGGGGTATTTTCGATGGTTACAAGGGCTGTCTCAGGGGTTGTTTCACAGGCTGATTCAGGGGATATTTTCGGTGGTTACAAAGGCTGTCTCAAGAGTGAGGGCGTGGAGAATAGTTAGTGGAGCCGTGTGTATCTTACTTTGGCGTGAATCAGTTGATTGCTTGCGTGATGGGCTGTCGGTCAGTGCCTGTGTTTAGTTTTAGGTTTTGTGTATTTGTTTGCTTTGGTGAGTGTTCGTTGGTTAGCCTTTGTGAAAGGGGGTTGTTGCCGAGGGTTGGGAGAGGTGAGGGATTTTGGAGTGCTTTTTGCGTGAATGAGCTAGGTTACTTTCTTTGTGTTTTCGTGAGAATGAGTCAGGGATTCTAAGGTTGGTTTAGGCTTCTTTTTATAGGCAAGGGTTGGGGTTTACCTTATGGGAATAGGGAAAGAATATTGCAATTATGGGGATATCTTTTAATTTGTGTATCATAAGGAAAAGATCTCTTCATTTTAGGAAGGTAAATTGATTTGATTCTTTAGTTTAGGCATGTGATTTAATTTAATTAGGAATGTGATTTATGAGATTTGATTTGATTATTTAGTTTAGGCATGTGATTTAATTGATTCTTTTAATTCGGGAAGGTGATTTATTTAGATTTCAACATGTGTTTAATGTGTGGATTTATTATTTTGGATGTGTTTTAATGGGCTTGGGCGTGTGGTTGATGTTTTGGTGGGCTTGGTGTGGATTGCGGAGGTTTTGGGCCAATGATGTGTGGCTTGCGGGGGTTTTAGGTCAATGATAAGTTTTAAAAAAGAGGTCCAACGAACGAACCCACAGCTAAGCAACGAATTAAGTCCAACAAGATATTAATTTTTGAATTTCCCTTCCGATGTCTGTTTCTCGCGACTTCCGCGACTTAAATGGTAGTGCTTCCATGTGAGACTCATCATCGGGACTTATATGCAAAAATGCAGTGCCTACAGGTATGAGTTCATTTTTTTTTTAATTTTAATTTCCTTAATTTTTTACAGTTTAATATTTTCAATCTCTCTGTAGGAACCCGAGGTTTAGTTCTTGCTTCAAGTGATGATTTTTTAATTGTACTTTAATTTCATTGTTTGAATTTTGGAACACAAATTTATTTATTCTTGATTAATTTTCCATTTTGTTGTAATTGTACAATGGTTAGATTAATGAATTGCAATGTGCATGCCAAGACAAATTATATTTTGTATTAGAAAAATTGTGAAATTTTTATAGAAGAATTTAAATGATGCATAGTGTAAGAGTTCATATTTACTTCAATGTTTTCTTGAGATTTTAAGGTTAGCAAGAAAAGTAAAAGAAAGTGGATAAAGGAAAAAGATGTGAGAAAAAATATTCAGTTAAGATCTTGATAAGTTATTTAGATGTCATTTTAATATAATTATATGATTAGAAAAAAGTGAAGTAAAAATTTACTTTCTTGTTTATTTTTTATTCAAATCTTGCCAATATTTAGATTCATGTGAATTCTGAGATAAGTTATTATTTGAGAATCTATCCATCAATTATGTTCGAATTATCAAATTATTTGAAATAATTTTTTTGTTAAATCGAGAATAAGATTATTAAATTCAATTCTTATTAAATATAATTGTGAAATTGCATTAAGATATTTATTTTCATATAATATTATATTCAAAAATTAGCTTAATTCGCATAAAATGCGGCCCCAAGCTAGTTTAAAATAATATTCATGTATTGAATAATTTTAGTTCTTATTCTTCTTACATATATATATATATATATATATTTTTAAATTATGTTATTATTAGAACTCAATCCCCTCTTAATTAGCTAAGCAAACCTACTTAAGGATGGGAGCCCACGAGGGACTGGCAGTTGAGGAAAATTTTTCATACCCGTTGGTTGGATGAATTAAGTACGGATATATTGAAATTCCTGTTAAAATAGAGGTAAAATTTCATTGTGATTGAGGAATCGCATGGGGCACGCGACGACCTAATACGTTAGGGACGAGTAAAAAGATAATTTTCATACCTATTAATTAATCGGATGGATATATATATTGATATTCTCTTACCATACCCACCATAATCCTACTTTCATCCCATAATAATAAAATTTTAAAAATAAAATAATGGGCCGAAAAATAATGGGCCAGTCCAGAAACTTGATTCTTCCGGTGGAAAATCCCGTCCCCACAAACCCTAATTACCCTAGTAAAGAGTTTCCTTCTCTATACTGAATGCGCCGCAATGACCCCATCACCATAAAATATACATACTGTAATCAGAACCGTACGATCTCGGGTTTCAACACCAATCCGCGTGTCCCTTGACTTTCAACGGCTCGGATTACAGTTCCAACAGGTTCGGAGTCTCATATTCTCTCCGCTCTTCCTTCCTCCCCCACATCCAAAATTTTCCTGCGTAAGAAAATTTCAAATTTTCTTGAAAAAGTTTGCTGAAATGGAGTTGGAGTTCGATTACGAAGATGAGAATAAACTTAGTGTGTTGAGTGAAGAAGATACTGATACTGATACTGAGAGTGAGATGAAAGATGGTGTAGAGGAAGAAGAAGACGACGATAACGACGAAGAGGAAGACGAGGACGAAGATGACGATGCTGAAGATGACGACGATGATGTGCAGGTTTTGCACTCTACTGGCGGGCCGACGGTTCAGTCAGTTGACGATGAAGAGGACGACGACGACGACGAGGAGGATAATGACGGCGACGGAGACGATGATGACGACGACGACGACGACGAGAACGACGACGACGACGACGAAGACGAAGATGCTGAAGAGGAGGTAGTAATTAAAAATACAAAACACTTTAATTTTTTGTTTTTTTTTTTGCCTGATTTGATTCGTAATTGTGGTTTTTTGTTTGTTTGTTTTATTGTAGAAATAATTTAGATCTGCTTTTTTGTGTGTGTGTATATAATTTATGGTATCAGATCTGTAACTTCAATACATGTTTCGTGCGTTTTAATGATCTTTAAAGACACGTCCTTTCGTTAGATTCTGTGGTTCTTGTTTTGTAAACTACCATCACACGTTGCTTTGTTAGATTTGCTTGCTTTTGATGGAAAACGGTCAATCTTAAGATCCCTTAACTTAAAATACTTTTTTATGCACTTAAATTATAGGGATTTGATTATCTGATGGGTTTTTTTAATTCGTGATTTTATTTCTATTATTTTACTTTTCTAAACTTTAGGGTTTGATGGGTGCTGTTGTAATATAATCATTTAACAGTGTTAAGTATGGTAAAAAAAAGTATACTAGTGCTTTCAAAATTAAGTAAACGTATGACAGTTATAAATAAACATATCTGTAGGAGGATCTAGGGACGGAATACCTAGTCCGGCCTGTAAGTCGTGCAGAGGATGAGGAAGATGCCAGTGACTTCGAACCTGAGGAAAATGATGAGGATGAAGATGAAGACGATGATGAGGGTCCAGGGAAGGTTGAGGCACCATCAAAAAGGAAGAGATCAGACAGGGGTGAAGATGACGATGACGATGATGATGATGACGACGATGACGATGATGGTGGAGAGGACGATGAGAGACCGTCCAAGCGATAGGTCTCGGCCCCATCTTGTTTTGAGGACTGACCATTAACAAAATAGGTCAATCTCTCCCTCTAATCTTAATCCTTGTAGAAAATAAGGATACAATGATTAATGTCTGTTGTTTTTCAATACTGAATCATCATGTTTCCGCACTATTTAGTTTTTTTTTTTTTTTATATGTTTTTAGCATAGTTCTGTTTGAGAACAAGAAAAGACACTGATTTAGTAGAGAAGTTGTGTAAGCTATGATCTTTAACATAGACTGTTGGGGAGATTAGATAGCTTTGTTTGTTGTTGTGCTTCTTAATTTGAATTGTTGCGGATCTTAAATGATTTTCGAGTGGTGTGTTCCTAGCTGCTTGTGTGGATTCGGTTTCTTTGGATATTTGGGCCGGATCCAGATTTTGGGCCTCCTATAAATAAGCCCGATCATCCACTATTCTTTCATATAATCTAACGGCGGTCATTTTATTGCTGAGCTAAAAAATCATTTTGCCAACATTTAGATCGCTTCGAGATGGACATTTCATGCTTTTGGAAATAAAATAAAATAAAATAACTGAAAATTAAATCAAAATTGTCGCGTTGTCCTTTTATCACAAAAGTAAGTTTGATGCATTGTTAATTGAAGTTTTAGATGAGTGGGTCCGTTAATTCACTTGGTCTACGGACGTATCGATGTTAAAATTGTATTACCATTATTATGCCCAAAATAAGGGCTATTTTCGTCACGTAATTTTTTTTTTTCATTCGTATAATATAAATATAATATCTCGTTTTGTATTAACTAGATTTATGCTCTGTTCAGGCAGAGTCCAATTTCTCGGCTGAAAGACCAAGCGAAGCATGTAACGTCAGATCGTTTAGTGGAAAACGTAACGGGCGTTATTATCGCCTCATGAGATGACAAACTGAAACTGATGAGGTGATGGATCCCACATGAAGACAAAATCGAAAGAATGGGCCCTCTACTTATGTTGGC
This sequence comes from Zanthoxylum bungeanum, assembly GCA_019454045.1. Classification (NCBI taxonomy): domain Eukaryota; kingdom Viridiplantae; phylum Streptophyta; class Magnoliopsida; order Sapindales; family Rutaceae; genus Zanthoxylum; species Zanthoxylum bungeanum. The sequence continues at coordinate 18,813 of SKCR01025616.1, forward strand.
CACAGCTGGCATTCTAATCCATTTTTGGGGATTTTTCAAGCCCAAGCCATGTGTAGCCCAAAGAGAGGGTGATTGGCCTCAATATTCTTTATCAAGCCGACTGTCACGTGTAACCCACGTGTAGCCCACAGCTGGCATTCTAATCCATGGGTTATTTTTACATGCCTCCCCTGAGGTATCACCTAATTACACATTGAAAGAATATATCTTTGTATAATCACTATCTCCCCAAATGATTTCTTTTTTTGAAATTATCTCCCGTGATGTTAGTATACAGTTTATTTGACAGTTAGTTGACTTACAAAAAGACTAAAATACCCTTGGAGCAAAATTTTTGGTAGCAATGTTTTTTTTCTAGATCTGCAGGTTTAATGGGTAGTCTATTTTGGCGCAAAACTAAAGCACTCTTGACGTAAACCAAAAAGACATTTGCAAAATTTGAGTTTCTTCTGCTAATATAATCTCCGGACCTTTCTGCAATCTCTTTGTTTATCACTAATATTTCGAGTTAATTGATGGCGGCGTCTGCGAGCTTGTCATCGATGGAGATAAGGCCCTCATCGAAATTATCAAGTGGGTCCACATCAATAATGTCCATCACTAACTTCTTCAGATTTTTGTAATTGAGTTACAAATTTCCAGAGCATTTCAAAATGATTTTTTTTTTTTTTTAAGATGAAAAGCAAATGAATTGGAAATTTTGCCGAATTCATTGAAAGAGATGAGAAAGCAAAAGCATTTAGTGATACTATTACGGTTAAAAGTTCGCTGCAGTGTAATAACCGTTGGATAAAAGTGTCAAGAAATTGCAGAAATCAAAGCAATTTGTTTGAATTTTTTTTTTTTTAAAAAAAAAAATCATTTTAATAATTTACCCTTAACTACAAACCATCCGACCACGGTTCCGGTTCGGAATCGAAACCAAACCGAATGAAACCGTAAGATTACGGTTCCTTCTTATTCTGATACCAAAACCGAAACCGAACCGAAAACTATACAATTCCACATAATTTCGAACCGTAAGGTTACAGTTTCATTCGATTCTGGTTCCAAAATCGGAACCGAACCGAAATACGATTCCACATAACTTGGAACCGTAATCTTATAGTTCGATATGATTTCGGTTTGTTTCTTTTTTTCTCAAAAATAAAAGACCGAACCAAAATCGAACTGATTTTTCCTATTCGGTCTGATTTTAGGTTCCAAAAAATTGGAATCGTGATGAGCGGAAAATATATCAATATTTACCGCCCCTTTTACTTATATTTGTTTAGTTTCTCGGTTTGATGAACGTTTTGAATGTGTTTTAGTTTATTTTACAGATAAAATAATATTGGGACCCAATGAAATCATTAAGGACGAAATGTGAGGTCAATAAAGGGCAAAAATTGGACTTGACATATTAATTTTGGAGATTGAAAACTTGAAAGGGCGTTTTAACGAAGTGCAGTTTTGGAAATTCCAGTTTTGCGCATCTGTCGTATTTTGGGCATAACCTTTTACTCCGATATCGGATTGAGCTGATTCAAGTTCCAGATTAAAGAATACTCAAATATCTACAACTTTGAAAGACAAAATAATTTCGAATTCTGAATATTTCATGCCCGAAATTGATGAACCATCCAGAAGTGTGTTGTGTGTAATTATTAAAGTCACTTTCAATCATTTTCAAAGCAAAAAATAAATTAATAAATAAATATTAAAAATTATCAAATCACCACCAAACATGATAAGCAATTAGTGGAGCAATTAATAATGGATTTGATGGAGCAATTAGTGGAGCAATTAATAATGGATTTAGTGGATGATTTGATGGAGGCAAAATTTTGTCTATAAATACCAAGCCATTTCATTTGTAAAATTCATATTTTCTTCTAAAGAATTCCTTAAGAATACTAAGAAGATTGTATCTTGTTTGTTTATTTATAGCTTTCAGTAATTAATTTCCGCTTTCGCACTTTCTTTTCTTTACTTTTCAGTTTTTACTTTCCCCAATTTACTTTTACGCACAATACTTTTCTTTCTTTAATTTTCAGTTTTTACTTTTCAGTAATGAGGAGGTAACTCCCATTTGCTGGGGTAAAATGTAAAACTTTTATTACTAATATTTAGATTAATCTCCTTTAATTATAATATATAAACTAGTTAAAACCTGACTTAACGAGGATACCGTCATATTGGTCGGTTGGTAATTATTTAAATTGGTTTTAACCTGACTAAACTGGATACCGCCTGATTGGTCGGTTGGTAATTAATTATTAATTTGACTTAATCTGGATACCGCCTATATGGCTGGTTGGTAATTATCATGTAAAATTAATATATTATATTAATGGAGATATCTAAAATAGAAGTAATAAAAGTGGATCCTTTTACCTCAATATTTTCTTTTATTGTACTTTTACTTTATTTAGTTTTCAGCAATTTACTTTCAGCATTTACTTTTCAGCAATTTACTGTCAGCAATTTACTTTCAGCATTTACTTTTCAGTAATTTACTTTCAGCATTTACTTTCAGCATTTAATTTTCAGTATTTAATTTCAGCATTTACTTTCCGTCATTTGCTTTTCAGTAAATTTTACTTTATGTCTTTTTTTTTTATTTAAGTTTTTACTACCCGTAAATATGTGTCGTAACTAAGCCAATTATCTGGGGTTGTGATGAAATCCAATATCACCAGTTTATAAGGGGTTATTTTATAGTTTGGGTAATTTAAAGGTTTACTTATTTAGTCTTAAGCTTAATGCTTCTTGTTGTCTGATCACCAATGAGATTGATGTGGTAAATCTAAAATAAACTTGACAAAAGAATTTTAGGTTTCAGCCTTAGAATTAATAGCCCACGATCTTCCTTGAGGATAGATAACCCTTTAATAGATTTCCTTACAGGATAGACATATACCTGTCGGGCGGGGGGGTAGCCATAATTGGAACTTAATCCTAATGAATCCAGGTAATTTGGTTGACATAGACATATGGTTCAATTGGTTAAACTGGGTATTTGCGTCTGACCATCGACAGAGGCTTTCGCATAATTTTGTGTTCCAGGTTAGTAAACCGATTTATTACACAAACATAAAATAATCACTTCATCTTTTAAAAGATATTAGAAGATTCACAACCCTAGATCTTTTAGTCTTTTATTATTTTCCTTATTATTTTCTTTTATTTACTTTAATTAAGGAAAACCACATTCAACCAACCAATCAAACAATCATTCTCTTCTCTGTTAAATTAGATATTTGTAAATAAATAGATTCAACAATTAATAAAAACAGTAGGAATTAAGTACTCGTGGGATCGATACTTTTTATACTATTTGAACGATATGTGCGCTTGAGTTATACGCGTGTGATTACGCACCGGTCAAGTTTTTGGCGCCGTTGCCGGGGACTTATTTTTCTTGAGTTATTAATTTTTAAGCTATCTAATTTACTTGTATCTAATTTTTATTTATTTTTATCTGTAATTTTTATTTCTTTCTTTTGTTTTCAGGTGATTAAAAAAATGGAACATTATTGGGAGATTGAAAGATTACGAGCTTTACTAGAATAAGATACACCCCAAATCTGGGAGCAACAGTCCGGTTTTCTGAGGCCTGTTGTCCAGCCCAACAACTATCAATGGATGCCAGAACCAAGCAATACCACATTTGCTCAACAAGAAGCAATGGGGAGATGTGACATATGTAATGGTAACAACCCGAGAGATCATTGTGAGTACAACTACAATCCAGGATGGTAGAGCTATCAAAATCCTTCATGGTATGAAGAACCATCACATTTCACAAAACCACATTTTCCATTTTATCCACCACCCACCTACTAGCTTCAACAAGAACCAGAACCATCAGAGGAAGATCAGTTGATTCACATGCTCAAAGATTGGTTCGAGGAACAGGAAGCTCAATTTGATGCACAAATTCAGAGTCAAGCGGCGTCTATACAGAGGATGACAGATCAAGTTAGACAATTAACATATAACCTGAATCACATATCTCATGGAGCAAATTCAATAATACTGAAGAAGCCTTCGATTATCCTGAGATTCATCATGGCATCATAACAGAGGACGAGGCTGAGCAGTATCAAGAATCAGAGGTATCAGTTCAGGAGCCTGAACCAACAAAGTCTCAATTTGATTTTTATTATTCTGACTCTGACGAGGATAAAGAAGCTGAGCTATTTGTACCAACTGCACCAACAAATGAGGATGAAACTTTCTTTCCTCCAAATGAAGATCTTGGAGCTTCCATTGCACAAATGTTTGAAGAAGATCTACCTGAGCCAATCATTTCACTCAGATCAGACGATGAAGACCTAAAAACAGACATAACTTTACATCCTCAGATTGACACTTATGGAGCATGCATTTCACAGATGACGGATGAAGAATTGAATACGGAAATTTTAAAATACATCTGTGAAGAAAAGGTGGGAGCAAGAAGCAGAGCAAATGGAGGAGCAAATGTCTGAACTTATTGTGAATCCAATGCATTCAGGCGAAACATCACTGTTTTGGGGAGTACAAATCAAAGATATCAACTAGAAGCTTGACAGAATGGAACTCCCATTCCAAGTCAAGCACCATACAAGACCTTCTGATTTTCTTTCTTTCTTTTCAGGAACCACTGGAGCAACAAAGGTTAAAAAGGTGGCACAAGCACTGAATGAGACAAAAGTCTTTTTGCCCCTTTACCGTTGGAAGAGACCATTCAAAAGCAACGCACACAGGATTGTCTTTAATCGGACGTCCAAAATGACGTTGAAACCTCCTTGACGGATAGATTTCAGTCACGTCTGGCTGAAGACGAAAAATTTAGTGCTAGCAGGGAGGCAACCCATGCATTTTGTTGTAATTTCTATTTTTATATTTTGTGTATACATGTTGTAGAGTTTTTAATTTTGTGTGTTATTTTTGTAGGGAAAAGCTCAACCAAAGCATAAGACAGAAGGAATGGTGTTTGGCAAAAATAAGAGATAATTCATTAGCGATGGCTGAGTAAGGAATGGATTCTTGAGACACATCCTAATGAATTTATACTAAGCGAATGGCGTATTGCGTACACAATTCTGTTGCCTTAATTATTGTTTTGATTTGCTTTTCTGTTGTAATTATCTTTATTTTCGTAGACAGAATCCAGACTTTTTGACCGTTCACGATTTCTTTTATTGTTTAGCTAACAATCGTACTTTGGAAGATACTAGTGCTATTATTACTCACCCTTTTCAGGTGTTATAAATTCAACTCATCATTGCACTTTTGAAGACATCCATAGTAAAACATGGAAGCTACTTCAAGAAGATGAGTTGAAAACATCTGTGTGTTTTGCGGTACTAGTGTTGGTACTAAGCCACAATACGTAGAAGCAACACATGAATATGGTCGAGTCTTAGCTGCAAGGAATATGCACTTAATATATGGCGGAGGCAATCTTGGACTAATGGGGATCGTTTCAAAGGCCGTACAGGAAGGAGGCAGTCACGTTTTGGGAATCATCCTACATGTGTAATAACACACACAAGTGTAATACTAGCCTATTTCGTATTATCGATGTCCAGTCTCGATAATACTACGACTAGGGATATTTAATGATTAAACCTTACATGGATTAATACTGTCTCATATCTTATTAATCTGATACTAATCATATGGACTTTTATCATTTATATATATCCTGGTAATCCAATTACAAATGATTAAAAGAGCAATTTCCTTTGTCACATAGTTAATTTGTGCAACAACACCATGTTCAGTACAAATAGTGATGCTATGGGTCATAATTGTCCAACAATTCAAAATAATAAATAACAAAGAATTAATAAAGAATGGATAAAGAAAATAAATCATGAAGGTTGCCAATTTTCAATCTCCATTATCTTCAATCTTCTTGTTGTGATATTTTATATCGTACCGCAAGTGTTCGGTGTCAAGTTTTAGTATAAATGAGTTTAGAGTGTCGAACCCACATGGATTGTGCTAACTCGCGCTAAATACTACAATTGATAATCCTAACATTATTTAGATGATAATTAACAAAGATTTAAATAAATAAATAAATTATAAAAATACTTAGATAGGAGGAACTAATACGATAGAGATTACAGATCATGATTTCACCTAGCTATCGCCTATGCATTTGTCATGCCAACTAATCATTGTTCAGTTATATTGTTTATAAGTCAAGATTCCGAAAATATCCATTCAATCTCTCGAGCATCAGTGAAAATATCATCAACTATAGACTTTGATATCTCTATAAAAGTCTAGTAGTTAACAACTCATTACGCTTTGTGATTCTATATTAACGACTTCAAAGGAACTTATATATTCTCTCGAACTCTATAAAAATCCTAAGTTATATTCTCTAGATCTATTCAAAATACCCTCTCTCGAGTGATAGATTCTAAACATATATCATCATATTTGTGGCCAACAAACACAAAGCATTAAACTCAAGAGAATACAAATAAAATGAATAAAACTTCATAACAAAATTAACAATTAAAATAAAGGTTCAAGCATCAGTTACATCATTCTCCAAAATTAAGGAGTCTAGTTTATGACAATAGATAAAAATAATGAAAACAAGGTCAAGAATATAATGGAAATCATTAGAGTTCTAAGAAAGAAACAAGAAGATAAAACCCGAATTGAATCTCTTCCTCTTCAGACGTCACCACCTTCATCTCCTCTTGTTGCTCTTCAATCCTCCTCCATGGATCTCTAAAAATATATATTTTGGTGTTTTGTGCTGTGTATTAGCCTCCCATTTGAGTTTTGGATGAACTAATCTATTATAATAAAGTCTTGGGGTCATTAAACATCTAAAAAAACCCTAAAATCATGTTTCTGATACACGCGGGGCGCCGCGGTGCTTGCAGATTGGCGCCGCGGAGCCAAAGCCCCTAGATTTTGTATGGAACGCATAGATCTCTTTGACTAGATGCAACTTGAAATATTATGGGTCTCATAACTCTTTCTAGACCAAAAGTTATAGCCTTTTTAAATTCAGTGCGCAGCTGGTGCTGGTTTTGCCTGTTCTTGAGTCCGATGCTTCCAATAGGTCCCGAAACACGCGTATTTGCTCCATTCTTTATGTTCTAATGCTTCCTACAAACAATATATAAAATGAACTATAAATGATATTAAATGACTCGATCCATAACAAAATAATAGGCTAAGGATGTCGGAATAAGTGGGTATAAACCGCACTTATCAAACACCCCCAAACTTAATATTTTGCTAGTCCCGAGCAAAAGACAAAATAAAAACTAATTCAAATAAACAAATAAAAATAACTAAATTAACTAAGTCATTTTCGTAGGGATCACGATTGCATTTAGTATATGCAATAAGCCTTTAAACCCCTAGGCGGCCCTAATGGATGAGTTGTAGTCTCGTGAGGGCTTACAACGACGACACCCACAAACGTCATTCACACACATGCAATCATGAAAATATTTGAAAATAATTAAAATAATTCTGATAGTTATGCATATTGTTTTCCTCAAAGAATGTTTATCAATGAAATTTGAGAACCTTCAAAGTACTCAACTGCGACTCAAATCTAAGTTCTTGAATAAATTATCTAAGCCAGACTCGCAGTGAGTTTGTGTATAGGTTCATTCACAGCTCGACTCCAAAGTAAGCCAACTCGATGATTTCATCTCAAAAATTGAGATCTGATGGGTCAAACCAACCTAGATATCTCAAATTAACTATATAATTTCCTTTCTTTGCTTCATATGGTATGATTTTATTTTCTTCTTTTTCTGCTCATTTCATTTTTTTTTTCAATTTCAATTATTTTTTTTCAACACACCTACCCTTTCAGGTAGCATTTCTCCTTATGATGGTCATAACACTCGCCCATAGGTAGCTTCACGCTTATCTGTTATATGTGGTTCTTTTTTTCTTTTTCTAATCATACCATAAATCATAATAGTTGCATATTGAGATAGATATCTAAGCAAACAGTCATTCATCGGCAAATAATTTCTTCAACTAGTCACTTTGTCAACTACTTAGGTTCTTACTACTAAAAACCTATTATTAAGTGCTTACGAGTCTAACCTAAATCATCTACTCAAGGTATCAGTTAAAAATAAATTGGGACTTATCGTTTCTAAAATTTCATCAATAGCAATCAAAATTCATCATTAGACTATGCTTTACTATCAAAGACATAAAAACAAAAATAAATTTTTTTATCTATATATATAGCAGGAACGACTACATGCACACACACCCAAACTTAAAATTTGCATTGTCCTCAATGTAAGATAAATATAAAGAAGAAAAATTAAGGAACAACACTACCGTGCATGAAGTTGATCAGGCTCCTACTGGTCAGAATTTGGTTGCGATGGCTTTGTGTGTTTCGTGCTACCTGCATAAATAGCATGCAAAATGAATAAATAAACAATAGCACACAATAACAATAAAAATTAAAAATAAAGAAAAAAAATAATAAAATAAATGCAATGGTTGTCTCCCCGCTAGCGCTAAGTTTAACGTCTTCATCCAGACACAACCACCCAAATGGTGGTCATGGTGGCTTAAATGTAGTGAACCGGGTAATCTCATATGCTTTCTTCTTTGGTATCCACCGGTTCTTATGACATGAAAAAGAAAGCTTGGCAGGCTATGGCAGTTTATCCATAGATAGTCCCCCAGGATATGTAGATTATCCCCAAGTTGGAAATTTTTGACTCCACTTTCGGCAAAATTAGCTCGGCCTCATTTTTAACCTTCCAGGGATCATCTCCAAGTGAGCACTGACCTTCTTTTCCTTTTTTTGCGGTGCTTTGGGAGTGGTTTCAAGTTTAGCTGTAGAGAATTTTCTTTTATGCATGGCTGCACTATGCTCGTAGGTTGCTGAAATATTGATTTACCCTACGTGTTTGCAACTCTCTTCTCTACTATATCTACCTGTGACATTTTGCATCACCTTGAGGACTCGGCATGGTTCTGAAAGCACTGAAGGTGACTTCTTTATATTTACTGCCTAAATCTTGAAAGGTGTCTTTAATCTCTTTTCCGCTCCTTAGGGTTATGACTTGACATTGCTCTTTGGGGTTGACTTCAGTATTACTATGAAACACCCATTTCTGTTGATTGGCCATGGAAGAAACAAGCAGCCAAATTTGTGCTTCTAAAGATTTCAAAGTTGCCCCCATATTGCCCATATGTGTTTCAATGTTATCCAGCTTTGACTCATTCTTCTCAACCTCTCTGAAGCTGTAGATACAAATGTGCTCATGAGGTCTTCTAAGGAAGGTTTCTGCTCATCTCTTGGATAGTTGAAGCCATGAGAAGTTTGCAAGATGTTCTCCATATTAGCATATGAAAAATTCGGATGATAATAACTACGCATAGGAATGCCTCTATAGTTGAAGCCATTAGGAGTTTGCAAGATGTTTTCCAAAAAATTGTTGTTGAAATTCCGATTGTTCATATATTGTACTTGTTCAAATCCTGCTCCATTCCATTAGCAGAAACAGCTCCAATAAACGGTTGGCTCATTTGATTTGTCAATACTTTTAGATAAGTCATGAGGGACGATACTTGAGCTATCAGTGAACCAATATGATCTGCCATTACTTATTTTCCAACTCTCCTCGTAGGAAAGAAAGAAAAAAAATATATATATATAACAATAAAAAATATATATATAAAATTAAATAAAAAAAAATAAAAAAAAATAAAAACAAAAATAAAACTTTAGAAAAAAATAAAGAAAATAAAAAATAAAATAAAAAAAAAAATAAAATAAAATCTAAATTAAAGCTAAGATTACTTGGTAATAGTATTAATGTGAATTAAACAAACAATCCCCGGCAACGGCGCCAAAAACTTGTTGTAATATTTTATATCGTACCGCAAGTGTTCGATGTCAAGTTTTAGTATAAATGAGTTTAGAGTGTCGAACCCACAGAGATTGTGTTAACTCGCGCTAAATACTACAATTGATAATCCTAAATTTATTTAGATGATAATTAACAAAGATTTAATTAAATAAATAAAATATAAAAATACTTAGATATGATGAACTAATACGATAGAGATTCTAGATCCTGATTTCACCTAGATGTCGCCTATGTATTTGTCATGCCAACTAATCCTTGTTCATTTATATTGTTTATAAGTCAAGATTCCGAAAATATCCACTCCCTCTCTCGAGCATCAGTGAAAATATCATCAACTATAGATTTTGATATCTCTATAAAAATCTAGTAGTTAACAACTCATTACGCTTCGTGATTCTATATCAATGACTTCAAAGGAACTTATATATTCTCTCGAACTCTATAAAACTCATAAGTTATATTCTCTAAATCTATTCAAAATTCCCTCTCTCGAGTGATAGATTCTAAACATATATCATCATATTTGTGGCTAGTAAACACAAAGCATTAAACTCAAGAGAATACAAATAAACTGAATAAAACTTCATAACAAAATTAACAATTAAAATAATGGTTCAAGCATCAGTAACATCATTCTCCAAAATTAAGGAGTCTAGTTCATGACAATAGATAAAAACAATGAAAACAAGGTCATGAATCTAATGGAAATCATTAGAGTTCTAAGAAAGAAACAAGAAGATAAAACCTGAATTGAATCTATTTCTCTTCGGACGTCACCGCCTTCGTCTCCTCTTGTTGCTCTTCAACCCTCCTCCTTGGATCTCTAAAAATATGTATTTTGGCGTTTTGTGCTGTGTATTAGCCTCCCATTTGAGTTTTGGATGAACTAATCTATTTATAATAAAGTCTTGGGGTCATTAAACATCTAAAAAAACCCTAAAATCCCGTTTCTGGTGCGCGCGGAGCGCCGCGGCGCCAAAGCCCCCGGAATTGTATGGAACGCATAGATCTCTTTGCGTAGATGCAACTTGATATATTATGGGTCTTGTAGGCACTGCATTTTTACACATAAGTCCCTATGATGAGTCTCATTTTGGAGACACTACCTTTTAAGTCACGGAGGTCACGGGAAACGGACATCGGAAGGGGAAATTCAGAATAAACAAGGTTCACTGTTTTCGTTAGTGCTGCGTTCGTGTTTACGTTCGAACGTCAAACGGATTGCGGGCGTTCGTGCCGCGTTCGAGGAAGCGTTCGAACGGTGTCGGTAATTCTGGTTTTGCTGCTAGCCTCACATCCAGCCCATTTAGCCCCCCAAAGCCCATAAAACACATCCCAATTTAAATAAATAAATATTAATTAAAACATTAACTAAATAAGATAATAATTAAATTAATTAAATAATTAAATAAAACATATACCAAACATAAAATAAACAATTACCAACTTAAACTAAAATCATGCCTAAATTAAACAAATCACACACTAAATCAAAATATAATCATGCCTAATTAAAATCAATCAACCAATTATATTCCCAATCTAATAAGATTATTCCCAAACTTAAAATATTGTATTCCTAATCCAAGCCAATCAAATATTCAACCTTCCCTATCTAGCCAAGATTTGTCCCCCCTCAATCTTTGACTTCCCTTAACCAAACCAAATCAAATCCCTCTTCAATTAGCCAAATCCCTTTCCTTGTCAAGCCCAACCCTTTGCCTATAAAAAGAACCCTTCACCAACCTTCTCAACCCTAGTCCCTAGTCCCTAGCTAGCTAGCCCCTAACTCATACACAACACACATAAAAATCACAGGAGGAACACACCCAAAAAAGAGTAAGAAAAGATAAAGAGGAAACGGCAGCGGAACCACAAGGAAACAATAGCCAAAGACGGAGAACGACGACTCAAAACAGTAAGACAACGAACGAGAACAGTGAACCAGTGAACCGGGAGAGTTGCGGAGCATCCACCCTTCCGACGATCGTGTACCGTACATCCGAGAGGTGATTTAAAAGGTTAGACCTGAGGGTACCTTTTCATTAGTTTATATTCATTTTTTATTATTATTAAATTCTATTCGCATGAGAGTCGTTTATGGATGCATGTTGTGGCTTGAATGAAATGGAAGAGTGTCGTCTCTTGTGGTATATAGGATGGAAACCCAGACGTAAATTCCGTAGCCGAATCCGAATGGACGGTAGTGCGGTCTGTACTTGGGATACAACTCCACGTACCACTTGAGTAACGGCACCTTCTTTTGTTTTGTGTTGCTTTTATTTATTTATTTTTCGTCATTTAAATTATGCATGTTGCTCATTTATGCATGACTCAATCGAGCGCATGGGCTTAGTAAGTGGAATGAAAGATCCCCTATGGGGAGGGGTTAAAGCCCTTTACCACGATGCTTTGCCGCGCCGGTTGATGTGTGTTCGGTTGGATGCAAGACACGTTCAATCGGACATACTTAGAATAATATGATTGTCTTTATGTTTATATGCATGATGTGATGTGACGCGCATGGGCTTAGTATGTTGGTCTAAAGGTCCTCTCTTTGAGAGATCAAGAGCCCCAAAAGGCCACCTTTACGGCAGTACTTCGCCGCGCCCCTTTATTTTGTTGTTTATGTATTGCGTCTCATTTCATGCATCAGGTCTGTTCCCGTTCGAACGCGTTTACAAACGCAACTCGAACGCGCATGCATTTTTGCCTTATCATGCATCAGGTCTCATTTCCGTTCGAACGCGTTATCAAACGCCATACGAACGCGAGCATTCTGTTTCATTTCCGTTTGAACGCGTTATCAAACGCCATACGAACGCGAGCATTCTGTTTCATTTCCGTTCGAACGCGTTATCAAATGCCATACGAACGCGAACCTTCTGTTTACCGTTCGAACGCGTTTACGAACGCTACACGAACGCGCACACACTGAACTGAGTCTGTCTTATCATATTCATGTATAATTGCCTATTGGTTGATCTTTCTTGTGTTATATAGCCAACTGTATTATTTGTATTCAAGCATGATTATGTTGTTCTTAGTTTTCCATATCATAGGATTGAAATATGTTCATGAGATTGCCATGTGATGTTGCATGTTGTGATGAACTTGTTGATGAATGCATATGAATTTAGAAGCATGATATTTTTGGAAATAAATGTTATTTAAGCCTGGTTAAATTATTACATAAATCCTTTTATTACAAGTGACATAAGTAAGAGACCATTCCGAACCCAACGGTTTGAGGTCTTCCCTTGCGAGGGGTGAGTGCGGCCTTAAATCTTTGTCCCGGTTCACACCGGGTGGCGACTCCATGTTATTTCGTACTTCCCAACTAGTGCCGCGAGCCTAGGAACGGCGTCGCCCAGGTCCTGTGTTGTCCACAGTCTGGAGACTCCACTGGGGATAGAGAATTGGCCCCGAAATATTGACTTGTGATGTTTGGATTTATGTTTTAATTGACCGTGTCTATAGTGGATAAAGTGAGGGTTTAATCAAAGGCATTTTTAGGCTAGGTAATGGTTTGGTGTCCTCCTTCATTCACTACCTTTCTAGAAAGAAAAGCTGTGAAGGCACCTAGATAGCCATCTACTCGTAGCCTATTGTGATATACTAATTTGGATGACTCGTTGTTTATTCCTGACAACAAGCGATAAGAGCCTAAGAGGCTTGGGTATTTAAGTGAGCCTCGCTCCACCTTCCCTCTGGGGGATCTACAACGGGAAATTCATTTGACAGTCCGTCACACACCATAGCTCATTGGCACGTACCTTAGTGTATAAAAAGGGGTGCGCTCACTTGGTTGCTCGAACCCTTGAGTGGGGAGACCTAGTTGTGGGCCATCCTTCGCCGGTGAGAGCCTTTGTCTATACTCTTACTAACCCACCCATAGACCGGGTTGGCTAAAGTAGCAATTATTTCCTTGAATATGTGCTTGTGGACCATCCTCATTTGGATGCAGTTGGACTATTGTCAGAAATGCGGGCTTGTTGGGCCATTTAAAACTGGGGCAAGTTCGTACCTTATGACTATTAGGCCAAAACTTCTGAAATGTTGATGAGCCATTGTAGAAATTATTGTTGTATGTTTGCATTATCTTTCTTTGTGCTTGTGTTCGGAACATTACCATTTGGATTTAGTTGGACTCCTTGTCATGAGATGTGAACTCGTTGGGCCATTTAAACTGGGACGAGTCCACTCCTATGGCAGTTAGCCCAAAAACTTCTAAAATGATGATGGGCCGATTTGTGTGCAAATTTTAAAGAGTTGATATATTTCTTGTATCACATGCATCACATGTATCACATGCACCTCATGCATACATGCACCATGTTAACTCCCTTTTGATTTAAAAGCCATCATAGATGCATGTTGGTTAGGGAAGATGACAGACTTGTCAAAAGACCAAGCAGCCACCAAGAATACTGGCAGAAGACCTAGCTCAATGGGATAGGAAACCCAATCATGCATGCATGCATACACGTAACACATTTTGCATCCCTTTTGTGTTTGTTCTGTTTTGTAATAACAGGTTTCAGAAGAGAAAAAGAGAAAGCGGCAAAGACAAGACAACCAGAATCAGTAACATATGAGTAGTAGTTTTGGGGATGAGTCCCAGGGTCGAGGCCCACATCGTCAGAGTGTTGGAATGAATCCAGGGTTGAGGCCCATGTCAGCAATTTCAGAAATGAGTCACAGGGGCGAGGTCCGTATCTGTATCAGTCTGGGGGCAAGGCCCATATCAATATCAGTTTAGGGCCGAGGCCCACATCAGCAGAATTTTGGAATGAATCCAGGGAATGAATCCCAGGGCCGAGGCCCACATCAGCAGAATTTTGGAATGAATCCCAGGGTCGAGGCCCACATCAGCAGAATTTTGGAATGGATCCAGGGAATGAATCCCAGGGCCGAGGCCCGCATCAGCAAAATTTTGGAATGAATCCAAGGGTCGAGGCCCACATCAGCATCAATCTGGGGGCGAGGCCCATGTCAGTAGCAGTTGGGGCCGAGGCCCACTTCAACATCAGTTTTGGGGATGAGTCCCAGGGTCGAGGCCCACATCAAACACAGTTTGGGAATGAGTCCCAGGGTCGAGGCCCACATTACATCAGTATCAGTCTTGCCGGGTATGGCATTCTGGGGGCGAGGCCCACATTACATCAGATCAGTTCTGCCGAGAATGGCACTCCGAGAATGGAGATATAGTCCGGGAATGGACAGCTCGAGAATGAACAGCCGAGAATGGCAATCCAAGAATGGAGCAGAGTTCAAGAATGAACAAGTCGAAATGACACTCCGAGAATGGAGATATGGTCCGGGAATGGACAGTTCAAGAATGAACAAGCCGGGAATGGCACTCCAAGAATGGAAGCACGGTTCGGGAATGAACCACCTTACAGTAACAGTTCAGGAATAAGCCTGCATCTAGTTCGGTTCAGGAAGAAAGCCTGCATTCAGCTCAGTACGGGAATAAAGCCCAAATTCGGTACAGTTCAGGAACAAAGCCTGCATTCAGTTCAGTTCAGGAAGAAAGCCTACAAACTCGGGAATAAAGCCCACATTCAATACAGTTCGGGGACAAAGCCCACAGTTAACACAGTCAGGGAACAAAGCCCAGGGGAAGAAAGCCTCATATCAGTATAAGTTTGAGAACAAAGCTCAAGGGGAATAAAGCCTCATGTCAGTACAGTTCAGGATAAGCTCGGGAGGAATAAAGCATCATCTCAACAGTTCGGGAATAAAGCTCGGGAGGAATAAAGCCTCATCTCAACACAGTTCGAGAATGAACAAGCCGGGAATGGCAATCCAAGAATGGAGCAGAGTTCAAGAATGAACAAGCCGGGAATGGCACTCCAAGAATGGAAGCACGGTTCGGAATGGACCAACTTACAGTAACAGTACGGGAATGGACACCTTACGGTAACGGTTCGGGAATGGACCACATCACAACACGGTTCAGGAATGAACCAGGGGTCGCAGCACCTCACCACCCAAATCAACTCAACACATGGTAAGTCAAGTGGCAGCTGGCGAGCCAGGTAAGTAGAAATGCATTGCATAACTTTGATAGGATTGTCACCGTTGCACATTACACAAGTCCCATCAAAGTGGGGGCGACTGTAGGCACTGCATTTTTACACATAAGTCCCTATGATGAGTCTCATTTTGGAGACACTACCTTTTAAGTCACGGAGGTCACGGGAAACGGACATCGGAAGGGGAAATTCAGAATAAACAAGGTTCACTGTTTTCGTTAGTGCTGCGTTCGTGTTTACGTTCGAACGTCAAACGGATTGCGGGCGTTCGTGCCGCGTTCGAGGAAGCGTTCGAACGGTGTCGGTAATTCTGGTTTTGCTGCTAGCCTCACATCCAGCCCATTTAGCCCCCCAAAGCCCATAAAACACATCCCAATTTAAATAAATAAATATTAATTAAAACATTAACTAAATAAGATAATAATTAAATTAATTAAATAATTAAATAAAACATATACCAAACATAAAATAAACAATTACCAACTTAAACTAAAATCATGCCTAAATTAAACAAATCACACACTAAATCAAAATATAATCATGCCTAATTAAAATCAATCAACCAATTATATTCCCAATCTAATAAGATTATTCCCAAACTTAAAATATTGTATTCCTAATCCAAGCCAATCAAATATTCAACCTTCCCTATCTAGCCAAGATTTGTCCCCCCTCAATCTTTGACTTCCCTTAACCAAACCAAATCAAATCCCTCTTCAATTAGCCAAATCCCTTTCCTTGTCAAGCCCAACCCTTTGCCTATAAAAAGAACCCTTCACCAACCTTCTCAACCCTAGTCCCTAGTCCCTAGCTAGCTAGCCCTAACTCATACACAACACACATAAAAATCACAGGAGGAACACACCCAAAAAAGAGTAAGCAAAAGATAAAGAGGAAACGGCAGCGGAACCACAAGGAAACAATAGCCAAAGACGGAGAACGACGACTCAAAACAGTAAGACAACGAACGAGAACAGTGAACCAGTGAACCGGGAGAGTTGCGGAGCATCCACCCTTCCGACGATCGTGTACCGTACATCCGAGAGGTGATTTAAAAGGTTAGACCTGAGGGTACCTTTTCATTAGTTTATATTCATTTTTTATTATTATTAAATTCTATTCGCATGAGAGTCGTTTATGGATGCATGTTGTGGCTTGAATGAAATGGAAGAGTGTCGTCTCTTGTGGTATATAGGATGGAAACCCAGACGTAAATTCCGTAGCCGAATCCGAATGGACGGTAGTGCGGTCTGTACTTGGGATACAACTCCACGTACCACTTGAGTAAACGGCACCTTCTTTTGTTTTGTGTTGCTTTTATTTATTTATTTTTCGTCATTTAAATTATGCATGTTGCTCATTTATGCATGACTCAATCGAGCGCATGGGCTTAGTAAGTGGAATGAAAGATCCCCTATGGGGAGGGGTTAAAGCCCTTTACCACGATGCTTTGCCGCGCCGGTTGATGTGTGTTCGGTTGGATGCAAGACACGTTCAATCGGACATACTTAGAATAATATGATTGTCTTTATGTTTATATGCATGATGTGATGTGACGCGCATGGGCTTAGTATGTTGGTCTAAAGGTCCTCTCTTTGAGAGATCAAGAGCCCCAAAAGGCCACCTTTACGGCAGTACTTCGCCGCCGCCCCTTTATTTTGTTGTTTATGTATTGCGTCTCATTTCATGCATCAGGTATGTTCCCGTTCGAACGCGTTTACAAACGCAACTCGAACTCGCATGCATTTTTGCCTTATCATGCATCAGGTCTCATTTCCGTTCGAACGCGTTATCAAACGCCATACGAACGCGAGCATTCTGTTTCATTTCCATTCGAACGCGTTATCAAACGCCATACGAACGCGAGCATTCTGTTTCATTTCCGTTCGAACGCGTTATCAAACGCCATACGAACGCGAACCTTCTGTTTACCGTTCGAACGTGTTTACGAACGCTACACGAATGCGCACACACTGAACTGAGTCTGTCTTATCATATTCATGTATAATTGCCTCTTGGTTGATCTTTCTTGTGTTATATAGCCAACTGTATTATTTGTATTCAAGCATGATTATGTTGTTCTTAGTTTTCCATATCATAGGATTGAAATATGTTCATGAGATTGCCATGTGATGTTGCATGTTGTGATGAACTTGTTGATGAATGCATATGAATTTAGAAGCATGATATTTTTGGAAATAAATGTTATTTAAGCCTGGTTAATTATTACATAAATCCTTTTATTACAAGTGACATAAGTAAGGGACCATTCCGAACCCAACGGTTTGAGGTCTTCCCTTGCGAGGGGTGAGTGCGGCCTTAAATCTTTGTCCCGGTTCACACCGGGTGGCGACTCCATGTTATTTCGTACTTCCCAACTAGTGCCGCGAGCCTAGGAACGGCGTCACCCAGGTCCTGTGTTGTCCACATGTCTCATAAGTCTTTCTAGATCAAGCGTTATAGCCTTTTTAAATTCAGTGCGCAGC